>CM076573.1:579495033-579768322 GCA_034641835.2 Pinus albicaulis | reverse complement strand
TGCCTCTTTTTATAGTGGAAAATAGGAGGTTACAGCTCCATACAAGAAGGGATAGAATCCTCCTTCAAAGGGATTAGTTCCTTACATCAAGGGGTTAGCTCCTTATTGGATGGGATGCATGAACATGAAAGGAGCGGACTTTCCACCACATGAATGTTTATAGAAGCTTCCAAAAATGACTTTAACTGAGCTTCTAGATTTTACTTGCACCTTTTCTAATCTTTTACAGGGGCCGCAATTTTAATAAACAGAAAGTGTGGGACCGGAGGCAAAACTAGGAGAAAGTGAGGTACCAGAGTTTTAAGGCTTTTATGAGCTTTTTCTCTTAGTTTCAAGGCTTGACTTTGGGAATTTTGATATTGTAGGCTTCCAAGGGAGTACTAAAATGTCATGGTGACAAATTTCAGTGTAACAAATTGCCCCCTAAAGTGAGAAATCTGAGAATATTTGAAGAGTGATGTGCTTTATCATTTCAAGGATTAGCCTATGGACACCCCAGTTAGAACCCTGTAAAAACATTCAACGCAAACATATATATATATATATATATATATATATATATATATGTTGCGATGATATTGAATGCCTATATATATATATATATATATATATATATATATATATATCATATCATCCCGATGTAGGCATTCCAATACACGATCAAAAACTAACTAAACTTGTTCGATACGTAAATGATTTTAATATTACATCAATAGTGTAGACACGCATGGACGCACCATCCGTAATGAATCGTCTTGCATAATGAATAATAAAACTCCTCGCAACCTAGATGGTGGAAACTAGATCCAGGGTCTTGATTTTTTTTTCCCGAACTAGTACGATTCTATCCATGCGATTAAATGTGTTGAAGTCGAACATGGTAGAAACCACTTGATTACCAATCAATGATGTGAACTGTTAGCAAGTGTGAGAGAAACCACCAATAATGACAATGGTTCTCAAAGTACTTAGTACAATCCACGAAATTTGAACAAGTGATCTGAAGTCGAACATTTCACGGAATCGTTCGATCGAAGGTCAATGATGCAACCTGTCGTTGAAGGCGAGAAACCTGCCATTAAGGCATGCAGATTCCAAGGTACTGACGGATTCTAGATCAACTTCCTATATGATGTGCTGTCGTCGATAGAAAGTGATCCATCGTAAGCAATCTCACGACACGAAACCATAGATCAAGTTTTGAAGAAAGTTTTTGCAAGGACTGACTCAGGTATGGTCAACGCGAATGGAGACAAGTTTTTGCAGATGAATGGTTTGTTTGACCGTTCTCTTGAACACATAACGACACTGCAGATGGTTTGGTTACAGTTGACCTAAGCTAATACCTAGAAACCAGCTTAAGACTTTCAATATGGTTTGATTAACTGATAGGCAAAGGATTTCCCAACCCAGGTAGAAGTGCAAAAAAAGTGTCGTGTTCAAGAGAAGTGTAATGCTTTTACAAATCAAAGTATAACAAATGAATCTATTTTTCTCTCTTTTCCCCCACCATTTCTGGCAAGTACCTCTTTATTTTTTACAAGCTTGAGGAGGATAACATTTTCTTGTTTATAAGCTCATCCTTCGGATGAGTCCAACTTAGTTTAAAATCGAACCCTAAGAAGGAGTGGTTCGTTCCTGTTTGTAATCGACAGGTCCTTTACTGTTAAATTTTAACGAGTCCAGTATAGGAGAAACTTGGTGTTTTTCATTTTTAGGGAGTTAAAAGAAAAACTTAAGAAAACTCCATGGGTGTTCTTTTTCGTAAATTTAGTCTCTCAGGCCCAAAAAAGCATAAAATAATGCAAGAGAGAACTCTATTGACCATGATTAGTCAACGTATAATTTTTTCATAAATAGTCCATTTCAATCCGGAAAAGGGGTAAACTTACACTTAAGGGACAACCATTCATTTACTTTAACGAGTTCGAATAGTCAAGTGCTCGGCGATATTTTCATTTTTAGAGAGTCTGAAAAGGGCTTAAAAGAGGACTCCATGGTTTCGCTTTTTCGTAAAATTCAAAGAGCCCGAAAAAGTGATAAAAGTTTACTCTTCATCAAAAATGACCATTTTGCCTGAAAAATTCGTTATTCTGCACAAAAACTCGAAAAATTAAACATACCTGTTTCAATAATAAAAATATTTTGAAAAAATAATTTTTAAAGTGAAAAATAAACAAATTTAAAATTCATCTATTCGAAAAAACTTATAAAAAGGAGTTTTTCAAGTTCATTTTTACCGTTTGGATTTGGAGTGAAGTTTTTAGAGCTCTGGGAAAAAAACGCTTCGGAGAAGATTCTAGGAAAATCGACCGTCAGAATCGAAAACTGTCTGTTTCAGGTAATCCACAACCCCCTTATCTTGCATTTCATCTATTCAATTTTTTAATTTAGGGTCAGAATTTCTTTTTTGGGATGAAAATATGCCGAAAAATTCACCCTCGGGGGTCTGCACCTAATGCATTAGGTACCTGCGGACCCCGATATTTTTCTACAAAGAAAAATGGTGGGGCCCCACACTTTTAACACAGGGCCCGTGCGTATCTACGCACTGTCCCTAAGCGTAAAGTGTGGAGGCGCCGTGACAAATTAAAAAACATGTTTTCTTCCTAAATTACCCAAATTTTTTGCTTGAAAATGATTCTAATCCTTCATTTTACTTGTTGTAGGATATCTACAATGATTATTTGGCAAGAACGGGAGCACGAAGAGGTAGATGAGGCAATGATAAATCATCAACCTACTTTGCAAGCTTTAAGAGCATGCTTACAAATTTTGGGCTATCAATGGCATGAGAGCTCAAGTGGATCTTCTTACTTGGCTGGTAAGTAAATGGGATGTCCAGGACCAGTGCTTTGTGATCGGAGGTCACCGGCTCGAGATTGAGCTATAAGACATCTATTTTTTGACTGGTTTTTCCAGGATATGCAAACCATTATCTCTATTTGGGGCTAGGCCAGGTGGCCAGTCTGTCGCCAGCCTACAATTAGAGTTTTGCAACGATGAGGCCAATCCCTGGGAAAAAAAGATTGACATAAAAAATATCATCCATCCAGAGCTGAAAGTGATCACTTTTACCGTTGTCAATCTATGCGGAAGTGCAGATTTACATGTAGCCACTGGTTCTCAGATGCGCATAGCAGTTTTTTTATTTCGAGGCACCATATTCAACTGGTGCGAGGCAGTGTTGGCAAATGTGAAAGGCCAACTTACCAGAGAAAAGAATGGGAAACTAAACAACTTTGGATATGGGTCCATTGTAGTCACCTTTGCTCTAGAGAGGATCCCAATGTTAGCCCCGCAGCATATTCCTGTCGATGTTGGTTGGCCTTGAGAGCCTAGGATGGTTCGTTGGGTTGCTTTGATGGCCTGCCACAGTGAGGGTGGGGAGATTGTGCGATTTCCCTCTACATATTTTCGTTGGCTAGAATGCCAACTTTTTGTTATAAAGGATTTTCCTTATGCTGGCATGGACTTTCGTGGCGACCGGGAGATACCCCTTCCTCCAGGAACTCAGTGCGATGAGTCAGGTAAAAAATTCCCTTTTGACATTTTCTATTTTCTAATTTTTATTTTGTTTTTTTAATCATCCAAAACTGATAACAAAAATTTTCAAATGCAGATGTGGGTCCAACTCGACCAGCCATTCTCCGCCCCTTTGACCGGAGGCAAAGGGATGCAACAGCACCACCACCACCCCCATAGGATCAGACTGCAGAGATCCTGACTAACTTAGAGCACCATCTGGAGCGGCTCACTATAGATATTCCTGAGACTACTATAGATGATATCCTGCTCCGTCTACAGAGATATGTCATAGGTGTTCCTAGTCCATTCAGGAGGTTTTTGACTAGGGTGGCACGAGCAGTGGTTTATTATCGTGATCATCACCACAGATAGTGGATGATTGACTTGTAGACTCATTTTTGTATCACTTTTTTCCGATCATAAGGCGTTTTGAGCCTATGATCGAAGACGATGTACTATTTTTTGAACACTACATCTATACTATGATATACTATTATTTCAGTTTACCTGTTCAATCATGTTATGAAATGTTGATTTGTTATTTTGTTATCGCAAATTTCTATTTATAACATTAGAAGCAATTGCATCTGCTAATGTATTTAAATTTCTTGAAATGTGTTGATATTCAATATAATCGAACTCTCGTTCCAAGAGACGAACCCTTAAAAATAATCTTAATAATACTGGATTTCTAATGGCATATACTCGATTTAACTGTACTACAATGAGTTCAGAATCTAACTTAACGATCAAACTCTGAATTCCAAATGAAATGGATTCTGATAATAATTCAATAGCTGCACTATATTCGGCAATATTGTTTGTCGTTTGACCGAGACTTACCCCATGCATCGATACTAACTCGTCAGTGGGTGAGTAAATAACCCAAGCTGCGGAAGAGATGTTTCGTGTACTACGACAAGCGCCATCATCAAAACCAATATACGTTTGAAAGGACGTCAACATCTGCGATATCAAAAGTATCCAGATAAGCGGGAATAATAGTAAAATCACACTTACGCTAGGCACACATTTCTAATCTATAGCACACCAGCTAAAAAGTAACTAATATACAAAGAAGATCTCCACACGAAATCAAGCGTAATATCTCTTCAGATAAAGTCCATTTCTGGGTTTACCCAAAGAGACCCCGTCAAAATCAATCAATTCATAGGCCCCTTTTGCAAGCTTTCACTTGAAAATATAAGGATCATGCCACATGGGTTCAAATTTCCCAGCCCCTATTTTATCGTTGGCTTGATCATAAATCAAAACTAGGTCTCCTTCTGAAAAATTACGAGGGGTAATACTTCTATCATACTGAGCTTTCATTCTTTTTGCATGAGCCTCGGTAGCTAATGCAGCGGTGCGTCGATTCTCATCTAATTGAGCCAAGTATAAAAGAAGTTTTTCCTCTTCAGAAGTGTCTGGTAGTAACTCTATGGCTAGTTGGAGTGACTCTATCTCGCATTCAATGGGTAATACCACTTCTAAACCATAGACCAGTTGAAAAGGGGTAAAACCTGTTGATGTTTTTGCTGAAGTTCGATATGCCCAAAGTGCTGAAAAGAGCATGGTATGCCAATTCGACTTATGAATTCCAATGATTCATTTGATCATAGTGACTAAAATTTTATTAATTGCTTCAACTAAACCATTGGCCTATGGATAATATGGTGTAGAATTGTCATGGCACAGGCCAAGTTGGTCTGTTAACTCGGTCATCATGATATTTCAAAAATGGCTCCCATGATCAGTAATTATTGCTTGGGGTACACTGAAACGAGCAATCACATGATTGAATACAAAAGTAGCTGCAGTTTTTCCATCTGCCGCAAATGTAGGCATCGCCTTGGCCCATTTGGTAAAATAGTCTACTGTTAGAATAATGTACCCATGCACCCAAACTGAGTGAGGGTTACATGTAATGAAATTGATGCCCCATTTTGCAAAAGGACCGACAGAAATTATGGGGTGAAGAGGAGAAGGTGGTGCACGCAGTTTTTGATCGAAGATTTGACAATTATGACAGTTTCGGACCGCGTAAATAAAATCTTTAAACATGGACGGCTAGAAATAACCTGCGCGTAATATCTTTTGGGTTGTGGCGTACCCAGACATATGACCGCCACATGCTCCGGAGTGACAGTCATTTAAAACCTTTTCGGCTTCGTCATGAGTTAGACAATGTCGGAAAACTGAGTCCGCACCACGACGATAGAGTGTGTCGCCAACAATGTGATATTGTTGAGAGTGGAAACGAATT
Organism: Pinus albicaulis; assembly: GCA_034641835.2. Classification (NCBI taxonomy): domain Eukaryota; kingdom Viridiplantae; phylum Streptophyta; class Pinopsida; order Pinales; family Pinaceae; genus Pinus; species Pinus albicaulis. Next base: position 579,762,528 of record CM076573.1, on the reverse strand, counting down.
TTTCGTCGTTGTGACCATGAAAGCTCAGGTCGAAAATATTGGGTTTGAAGATATACAATAATATCTCCATATCATGGATCAATGGTACTAATAAGAAACAAGGATTCATTCACGATTGGTTGTTCCGCCACATTTTCTGTATCAGTACGTGGGAAATCACACATAAGTTTGGCAAATATCAATGATTTCTTGGATTTGGACTTTTCAAACTGCAAATAAAAATCTTGCAGGATAACAATCCATTTGGATTATTTGCCCCCTAGCAATTGTTTGTTCAAGATGTACATCATAGGGTTGCAATCAGAGATCACTGTCGTTTTGCGTAAAAGTATGTAGTGACAAAAACGTTGGACAACTTGAACGGCTGCCAAGGCCAATTTCTCCACATGTGAGTATTTGATCTTAGTCGGATGAAAATTCCGACTAAGATATTAAATCACATGCTCATTATGGAATTCATCTTCCTGAACTAAAAACATCCCTATCATGGAATCGGAAGCGGCGAGGTACAAAAATTAATCTTGGTTGTAGTTGGGAGGATGCAGTAACGGTGCATGGGTTAACACGTTTTTCAAAGCATTAAAATATCTATCAGCAACCTCGTCCCAAAAGAATGGAATGTTCTATTTCAACAACCTAATGAAACCTTTTGTTAACTCAGCGTAGTTAGGAATGAATCGACGTAAAAAGTTTGTTTTCCCTTGCAAACTTTGGAGTTGGCAAAGAGTAGAAGGAGGAGGTAAATTGACGATTGCCTCAACCTTCGATGGGTCGACACGAATGCCTGCCTTTGAGACAATAAATCCCAATAATTGTCCAGATTCTATGCAGAAAACACATTTGTGTGGATTCAAACGAATCTTATAGTGCCTACGTAATATAAAGATGGCTCGTAAATGAGTAATATGATCTTCTCTTCGTGAAGAATGAGCAGGAAAATCATCGAGGTAGGGTTGCACAATATGCTTAATGTCGTGAAATGCATAAGACATGGCCCTTTGAAAAGTGGCGCCAGCATTCTTAAGGCCAAAAGTTAATTTGCGATAAACAAAAGTTCCCCATGGAAAAATGAAAGTTGTTTTAGGTTGATTTGCAGGGAGTATGTTTATTTCATTGTAGCCGGAAAATCCATCCATAAATGAGAACATTTCACTTCCAGCACAATCGTCGATAATTTGATCGATATAAGGGGTTGGATAATTGTCTTTAGGACAAGCTCGATTTATATCCCTATAGTCGATACATACTCTTATTGTTCCTTGTTTTTTATTGACCGGAACAATATTAGATACCCAGTTCGTTAACGGGATCGGATAAATAAAACCCGCACAAAGTAATTTTTCAACTTCTGCTTTGATAGCAGCAGCTTTTCTCGGATGAATCTGACGTAATTTCTGTCTGACTGGTTTGGAATCCAGGTATGTCTTAATTTCATGTACAACGATTGATGGATCGATTCCTGGCATTTCTTCATATAACCAGGCAAAGATGTCGCGGAATTCTTGAAACAGGGCCTTATATGCTTGAATTTCTTCAGGCGTACAAGAAGCACCTATGTGAATGTTTTCAACAATTCCAGGTTTTACTAAAATGTCAAGAGGAACCGTCGTAGAAATATTTTCTAATTCAATTTAGAATCGGCATGTGAGAGAGGATTCTGAGGTTCTTTGACGTAATCAGTTGTAAAAATGGAGGAAAAATCATTTTCAAAATTATCGAGATCAGGTAAAAATGAAGACCTATGGTGTAGATCTTCCCATGGTAATTCATCTACTGACAAGAATTCACGAATATGTTCATCAATATGGAAAACTTGTTGAGCAGGATCCGGAATTGGTGTCGAATCTAAACTCGATATTGAAAACAACTCATGATTGATCACATTCACTGGATCAGATTCGGTTAAAGAGGTATCAAAAAATGACTGTACTTGTTGATATCCTAGTTCCAAAGGACTCAAAGGCACTGGGCCTTCGAAAGAATCCAATTCTAATTCTGAAGGTATTATCCAAGGATCATCAAAGTAAATAGTACTTGATGTAATCATATTGATATTAGCAATAGGAGTTTGTACGTTGGGAGGAGGCAGGGAAAAAATTCCCAATAAAGCTGAATCTTTAATCAAACCTACTCCAACATCCTTATAAGGGATCATTGATTTTCCAATATGTTGGATACTATCAGTAGAGGCTGGGTTGGATGAATAATATGATAGTTGATCGATCTTAACGATCTTTCCTTTATGAGGAAACATGATGAGACGAAATATCGATGATACAACAGCGGTCATAGCGTAAGACCAACCGCGACCCAGGAGAAGGTTATAATCCAGAGGGGCATCAACCACCTCCACATCTAGATTAACCACTTTGCCTTCGACCTCTATTGGTAGATCTTGTAAAATACCATATGGCTGAAAACCTCTTCCGTCGAAAGCTTTGAGAATAGTTGGTGATTGGTTGATTGTTGGAGAACCGAGTGATTTCCAACATTTTATCGACATTATACACGTAGAAGCCCCTTCATCAATAACAGTATGAAAGATACGCTTGTTCTTGACTATTACCGGAATTTGAAAATCTATTTGATCAGGCAAGCGCAATGTAAAATTTTCTAAATCGAAGATCATGAGGTTCGAATCCTGGAGATCTATAGCTCCTAAGGCTGACAAAAGTAATTTTATTTTGGATGGGCATGATTGCAATACTTCCAAAGCCGACATTGCTGAAGGGGAAATTTCCAAATCTTCAACAATATTGTAATTCTAAGCAGCTCTCGCGTGTGGATTAAAAGCTGATTTACGAAGTACACCTTTTGCAGGCGGTTTAATTACTAAGTCAGGATTTTTTTTCTCGATCTATAATGGATCAGAAACTGAGAGAGATGTAGTTGATGCAGAGTTAGATGTTTCTGCTTCTTTACCAGTATTTTTACTACCGTAATATTTCTATCGCGTCGCAACCATGAAAATATCCTCAACAGGATTGGAGGAAGATCCAACCATGTTACTATCTTGAGTTGGAAAGGGATCCTTCAAGACAGCAGGTATAGGTGAACCCTTAACGAATTTTGATACCTCGGCTCTATGCGGGCACTCTTTTGTAAAATGATCTTGGTCCAGATGAGACAAGGATATCGAGGTTTGCATTTTTCGTCATTTGGTTCAGTTGTATCGGTTTTCTTTTTTGAAGATTTCTTCTTTTTATTCTTACCTTTCTTCTTATTACCGGTTTTAGATTTGGTCGTAGATGTCTCTACAACATGGATATCGGTGGAAGTTTCAAGGGAAGAATCACCTTTCGGTGAATCGGGTAAAGTGATAATAGGAGAAGTAGTCTTGGAAGACTTCTTATTACTCTTACTAGTACTAACAGAACCAATTACACCATCAGCGGCATGAGAGCCAGAAAGAGTTGCAGTTAACTGACTAGGTCTTGGTAAATTGGGAATTTTATCATACAGAGTACCTGACTGAGTATGGACAAGTTCAAGGTACTGAGTCTGAGCAATAACTTTCTCTTCCATAACAACGCCTCCTTTGGCCACATCTTCTGTAATTTTGGACAATAATGATTTAATAAACCATTCAGCCAAAATTTTATCAGGAATAAAGACTTTCACTAAACGCCTTCTACGTCTCCATTCATGAATGTGATCAGATATGTATGTAGACGTAGAATGCTTTAATGAAGTTAGCAATTTTGTGCCATTGTCGTATCTGAAATGCAACTGAAAATGGGTTAAGAAAGCAGTAGCTAGCGCATTAAAATTATTAAAAGAGCCACGTGGTAACTCAATGTACCATTTGGCAACTGGACCAATGAGAGTTCTCTGAAAAATACGTAATCGAATAGAATCATTGACTAGTGAATTGGATGCACACCAAAGGTGATAAGTCATAACATGATTAGATGGGTCCTCTCTTGATTTACCTTCGAATTTCGGAATATCACTGGGCAACTTGTTAGGCATCGGCGGCCAATATGGAAGATAAAAAATGGGATCGTTCGTAAGGCGTGACAGATCTAGTAAATCTAAATTTGCTATGAATGGTAAATGATGGCTAGGGTCTTGATAACCCTGAGTGATCAAACCAGTGCCAGGAGGAGGATAGCCAGGATATCCTGGAATCGGATGTGCATTTGGAATCGTGAAACCTCCTGGGTAACCAGGATTAACCAGACCATAATGGGGTTGTTGAGGTATTTGATAAGTATACCCAGGGTACGGCTGATACTGATACAGTGGATTTTGTGTAGCTTGACCAATTTGATATTGTCCCTGGTACGGTTGATAAGTAAATTGAGGTTGACTAGAGACAATCGTACTTGTACCATCTTGTCCCATAGGCATTTGGGCCATAGTCTGACTTGTAGGTCCCGACTGTGGTACAGAGGCTTGAGGAATTTGCACTGATGCAGGGATAGAAGAAACCGGAGCTACAGATACTCTAGAAACAGGTGTTGTAGGTTGAACAAAGGTTGCAGTAGTTGCAGCAATTTGAGGTGGATTCTGAGGTGTACTAGGCCCAGGCTGCTGAACAGAACCAGGTGTAGGGATTTGAACAGTAGGCTGAACAGGTTGTTGGGTTGGACTAGAAACTAAAGGTTGTCCAGGTTGATTAGGTAACTGCACATTAGGTTGCATAGTCTATTGAACTTGCGATGGATTCCACACCATGTTCATTCCGGGGTATTGACCCGTAGAAGCTTGTACATACGAAGGACCATAGCTTGATTGAACGTAGGGTTGATAATTAAGTGGTAAATTTCCATCTCCTTGTAAAAATGATTGACCGGAAGGCGGTTGGAAACCTTGAGTTGGGTACTGACCTTGAGGTTGATAACCTTGAGGCGTGTACTGAATCCGGGGTTGATAAGGACCCTGAGGAATATACTAAGTCTGGGGTTGACCTTGGGGTATGTATTATCCTTGAGGTTGATAACCTTGAGGTATGTATTGTCCTTCAGGTTGTTCTCCAGGTAAATAATACTTTCCTACAGTTTGTCCTAGTAGAAAATTACTTTGAGGCTGCCCCCCAGGCAGTAACTAACTACCTTGAGGTTGAGGATTTGGAATATTACCAGACATCATAAAAATTTTCTCTGCGTTTGAAGTTTCAGTTTTAGCTCCATTCATACCAGTTGATAACACTTTTTCATTTGGTCAAGGATTTTTTCCTGAGAAAGTACCAGAGAGTGACTGGTACCCCGAAGGAACAGAAGGACAATTGTATAAAAATGTTTCTAGTGTTTGGGAAAACATAGATGACTCACTTGACATGATGGATGAAGGATAATAACCCCTTGGGTAGGATGAAAAGGAATTCCGGGTGGTGAAAAAATAAGACCCAGGTTCTCTAAAAAATCTGTCAATGAAAAATACCAAGCGTCACTTCTAAAAGGACTGTAGGATATAGATTCACACTCCCTAAGATTCAAAGTCTGTTGGGTTTCGGGAAGATTTACTTCTTCGTCTGGACCGACAAGTTCTTCAACGGAAATGAGGTCAGAAGGAAGATTTTTAGTAATAATATGTCTTACCCTAGGTGAACCAGGATCACTAGAAGTTGGAGTAATAAATATTGAAGATGGTTCCAAAACAGCAGGTTCAGTGTCAGGTTCAGAAATTTCAGGTTCTTCAGCGAATTCACTGGAAGGAGAAATACTACTAGTAAGCTTGAAAACTGAAATCGATTCTTGAATATGCTCTGTTGTTTGTAGTTGATAATCAAGATGAATAACTATAGATGACTCTCGTGCTTCTGTTGATCTAATTCTACTGTCAGTAGGCGATACTAGAGCTCGCAGCCCTTCAAGCTGGCTTGGTGTATATTTAGGGGGCTTCCCCTGAAGTCTACGCAATTGTCTCGGTAATTCAACCACGATTAAAAATTATTAATCACATGCAATCAAATGAAGATTTCAATGAAAATTCCTAGAGTCACTAAGGAAACAAACAAATGAATCACACGCTTAAAAATCTAGGGGATCAAACCACACACAAATAGTAACTTCCCACACTAAAAACACTAGTTGGTGATGAAATCCAATGTCGTAGTATTTAATGCAGAAAGGGAGGTTAGAATAGTTACCCCGACAACCTGCTTAATGAAACAGACCGGTGAAAGTTTCTCCACTTAAACCATCTCGAGTGAAGATAACCCTCTGGAGAGTCCAAGTGAGTCTATTTGACGTCTGCTCCAGGTACAGTGGGATCTTTCCACCACCGTCACCTTAGGAAAAAATCGTAATATTATGGTCATTATGATTACCAACAGGAACTAATATACCTGGGGGAACAGTATACGGTCTGACATACGCGCAAGGGTAGAGTAACAAATCTCAATCCCCTTGAAGGCTCCTTGACATAATCCAAGGTATACCGACAACTGACCCCAGGCTCCTCGACAATGGTCTATCTGAGGTTTACCGTTGTTAATACGTGCAAATATTCTATCGTTCCCAATGAGATAGAATTGATTATCTCACTGGTTCAGATATGACCTCGTGCTTGACTCCTTTAAGAGGAGCTTCCCAGAGAATACAAGCGACTATTGGATTTTTGCCTACCGCAAGATTAACTACTTGTTTATTTTAACTGTCTTGGAGAGTTAATTACTCCCTACTCCAAGACACTAGCCTAAGCTATATTGGTGAAAAGAGCCCTAGAAATATAAAAGTTACTAGATTAATTTTAATTTAAGCGTTGATTTTATAAGGCTGTTTCTTAATACAATAGGTGCGAAAGTGAAACTGATCATATGAAGCGACCCAACTCAAATCATACTAAAAAAATGCATCTATAATGAGAAACAATCTGTTTTCTTTCAATAAATTCTAGCTAAAGGAAGAGTTGAGAAATGAAATCTTTTAAAACAAATATTTCCTTTAAACAAGAATAAATGAAAAGAAATATATTTTCAAAGAGAACTCAAAATGATTTATGCTCAATAAAAATCCCTTTTTGTTCAAGATCGAAACTGCAAACTAAGTTTTTTCTTCAAAAGACGCTACAATTTCTAGAAAAGCACTCAAAGCTAAAAAACATTAATATTGAGATCTAAAAATTTTAAGACTAAATCTGAATTAAAACTTCAAATATTTTAAGGATGTCTTACTTATCTTGTGATCGAACTAATAAATTCTTTACTTGAATCAGAAAGAACTCGAAAAAACATCCAATTTTCGTTTTTAAGTGAAATTCCAAACTTATTAACAAAATCTTTAACGATTTTCAAATGAGAAAAAATGAAATCTAAATCTCATAAAACAATTTTTGCTATGATGTTAGACTCAACAAGAAAACAAGAGAATACTGATGATCTAAAGGCATACCAAGGTTTCTAATCTTTGAGTGGGATATAAGACCAAGCAAAAATCATTATAACATGAAAATATTTCAGAAAATCAATCAAAATAAAAATGCTGAAACAAACTCTTAACCAAGGCTTTCTAATAGAAGATACAGGTCTGGGAAATCACTGAGAACCTAAAAACTAATTCAGAAAAGAGGATTTTAATATTTTTCAAAAATTTAGACAGGGTCCGCAGGATTCAGTGCAATCCAGTGCGGTCCCGCACTGTGGGTACAGGAAAAGTGCGGAACTGCCCACACTGTCTCTAAAGGAAAAGAGCGCACACAAGAAAACAAGAGAAAAAACAAAAAATTCTCAAAGATTTCTCAGGGATCCTATAGGGATTAACTACCCAAGCCAGTATAATCAATCAAAATCAGGAAACATAAATTCATAAATCAAAAGTAAAAGAAATCAAAGCTCAAATTCTTCCCCAGTGGAGTCACCATTTTTTTGGACGGATAAGTCGTTCTTGCAGACAAGACAGACCTCCCAAGTGTCCTACGGACAACTAGCAACAAACGGACAAACAAAACTATCTTTCTCTAGATATATTGTGATTCGTAATTAAATGCTATAAAGGTTTAACGATCTTACCTTTAATCCAACGCTTGTTTGTATTATTAGTCCTTTAGTCGCCCAAAAGAGTTATCTTCGAAGATCTACAATCACAAACAAACAAACTTCAAATAGCACCTGCATATCATATATTCATAAATCATATCCATTATGGTGATCAAGGAATCCATAAAATAAACCAATCAATTGACAGCTTATCGATAAAAACAGATTTATTTGTATTAACTTAAATAAGAAGAGCCTTACAACCGTGTCTGCCTTTATGTTGTACAGGTCTTCCTGGGGTCTAGAACAGGTGTTTCCTTTACTCAGATCAGCCTTGCACTCTTCCAAACGAGATACATACAGATATGTAATCCTTCCCACATGATATCTCAGCTAAAAGGGTCTAAGTTTCAACAGCACTTCGCCTCCAACAATACTAAAACTTCAACTCATCAATTGTCACCCCTTGAGGCTGCCCTATGCCTCTTTTTATAGTGGAAAAGAGGAGGTTACAGCTCCATACAAGAAGGGATAGAATCCTCCTTCAAAGGGATTATTTCCTTACATCAAGGGGTTAGCTCCTTATTGGATGCGATGCATGAACATGAAAGGAGCGAACTTTCCACCGCAGGAATGTTTCTAGAAGCTTCCAAAAATGAATTTAACTGAGCTTCTAGATTTTACTTGCGCCTTTTCTAATCTTTTACAGGGGTCCGCACTTTTAATAAACAGAAAGTGCGCTTGGCTATGCATGATTTATAGCCAAAAAGTGCGGGACCACAGGCAAAACTAGGAGAAAGTGCGGTACCAGAGTTTTAAGGATTTTATGAGCTTTTTCTCTTAGTTTCAAGGCTTGGCTTTGGGAACTTTGATATTGTAGGATTCCAAGGGAGTACTAAAATTTCATGGTGACAAATTTCAGTGTAACAGCTTTATGGCCCATATTATCATAAACATAACATCTAATATGCCTAAGAAATGTAGGAAATTTTTCAGATATTTTGTTGATATGATTTCTACCTCTTGCTCCATAGGTCATAAAATCGACACCTTTATGACCAAAATAATTACAAAAGAAACAAAACCCATAAAATAATCATTTATACTTGGAAACTAATTATGGGACTAATCTTAGAGGATCCTCCTTTTTTTGCTTATTTTTCTTGAAATGATTTACCTTATTGTTCTTGCAATTTGCTAAAATGTGCCCAAATTTTTTACAGCTAAAACACTTAAAATTTCTCATGTCTTTTATTGGCACATTTTTGGGCTCTTGAATTGGAACTTGATTTTTCTAGCGGTTTTCTTCATTGCTGCTTGAACTTTCATCTTTGGAATCTTTAACTATTGCCTCATTTTTTCTCTTGATGCTCTTTTACAATTCAAATTCTAGCTTTTTATATTGGCTAATCTGATCCTTTAGCTGATTTTCATTTTCCTTTTCACTCTTTCTAGCTTTCTCCAGTATAATTTCAAAATTATAAATTTATAGCTTGAATGCATACTCTCTCTCCTCAATAATTTGCAACAATTTCTTCATATCTCTATTCTCTAAAGTCATCTTCTCAATTAGCCTTGCTTGAGTTTTGTTTTAAGCCTATAGGGTTACTAATATTTTAAATTCATAATCCTCATTTTCCTGCACTGGAACAACACCTTCCTCATCTCTTTAGGAATCAAATTCAAAAACTTTATTATTATCCTCTTCAATGACCCCAAAATCATCATCATTATATTAATAAAAAACATTACTTTACATACCTTTTACTAGGAGGAGAGGACCTTCAGGTTTTCCACCACTCTTAACCTGTTTGCAACTCTTCCTTTTCTGAGATTGATTCCTCTTATGCTTCACCATGGCCCACGATCTACGCTCAAGCGATCAAGCTTCACCGATAGAACCCTGCTCTGATACCAATTGTTGGAAATTTTCTCACTACTAAGGGGGGGGATCAGTATTGATTATGTTTATTAACTTTTAAATTCCTTTTCAATTACTGCAACACAATATTCACTAACCCATTAGTTGATTAAATCAAATAGAAAAACATATGAGAACCATGAGAAATAACCAAAGAATCATGCAAAAGAGAACACAAGAATTTTTTGGTGGAAAAACCCCTCCGGGTAGAAACCCACCCTTGATGTCACTGCACTGCTCAAATAGTTATATTAATCACCAAGCAATTCAATTACATAGAATATATGAATGGATACTATTAGAGATAACTATGATCCTCATCTCATGACTCTACAAACACCCATCTGATCAACAAGCCTTGCCTAACACCCATTGGAATTATGAAGAAAACTTTTCTCTTTATTGAATTTACTAGAGCACCCACTCCACTCTTCTATATGACCCTCATTTCACAATTCAGATTGTATTCAATTTGAATCACCCAACTAGAACAACAAAACAACCTCAAACAATATAGGTTCAATACAATATAGCAAACTCGCTAAAAACTATTTTGTACAACTCACTCAATTATTGCAACAATCCCATCAATAGCACATGTTGCATACATAAAATATAATCTAATGAAAACATGGTAAAAAAACATGAATTAAATTATCTACAATCATTTCTACTCCACTACCATACTAATACATATGATCTTGGATGAATCATAGTTTTTCTGCCATATTCTCCCATTGTGATCTTCTGAAGATATTCTGCATAAATACCTACACAATTTTCACATGTCACTCTTCCCTTACTTACACTCTCCAAGCTCACACAACCATCACTCGTTATTCTCAAGTGAACCAACCAAATAGACTCAATATCTCCATCTATTTGTAATCTTATGTAATGGTTAAGTTAGTAATTTAAATACTGTAGTGGAGATCTATTCATATGCTGGAAGTGGTTTGGTTCATTGATTCTTGACTCAATCTAACCGCTAACTTTATTTAATAATGAATATTATCTTTTAACCATATTCTAGAATCAAAATAACCTTTTTCTAACATTTACATGATGAGTCTCGAATAAGATAAGTTAGAAAAACAAATAAACACCTAATGAGCACGAGGAATGTATAGGAAATTTAGTGAAAAACCTCGGTCACACCCACAACATAGGATCCATGTGACTAGAACTCCTCAGTCACTCTCATTGGCCTACCTACCAGTGACTGGATCTTTCAACCCCTCCCAGAACACTTTCATATAAGCGATTATGGTAAAGGTTAACTAAACACACTTCTCCTTTGCTCAGATTCAACCCAAACTTGCTCCACTGCTTGATATTCTTCTGTAATACCTAAAGGGCCCATTGTAGCCATTGCAACACTCCATAAATCCACTGTAACAGCTCCATCATCATCACAATTCAAACTAGGTTGACTTGAATTCCATCCATCAACTGCTCCAATACTCAAGCCATCAATCTTCTCCACAACTACTCCAACATATGAAACCATCAGTTATATACCCTATAATACCATGCAACTGATCCTACTAGCCATACACACACACCTAGTACCATAATGATGACTTGACAGTCTTTAATATTGTCAACTAGGTGTAGCAGCTCCAAATCCTACCAAGGAATCCACACACAATCCAACAGCCTGCACTAACACCTGCAACAACCAAGCTAAGGTCTACAACCAATACACAAATCAAGTACCATCTCAATAGCATAATCATAGTACACGTACCAACTAGCCATGTATAATAAAATCCACACACACACACACACCAAAGATCATAAACCAATCAACCAATAAACCATATACCAATCAACCATCTACATAAACAATCACACACTATCGGGTTGACATCGATGCCAACCAATAATACACCAATGCTACTAGGTTAACCTCAATGCCAACCAACAACTACACCATAATTCCAACATGAATTTCTGAAATAGATGTAGTATTTATTTAAATTCATCATGTTGCTACATACGGATTTCCCAATAAAAGTAAAAAATGAAACAATAAAAATATAAGGAAATATAACATTACATACTGCAACTTTTTCCTAGAATTTAGAAATAAAATAATCTTTCATTAATCTAGTCATTGAGATATTTCGTACGTTGCATCTCCATATGAAATCCAAAGCCTATGAACCCCCTCTAAGTTATGATTTCTCACTTTTATTTCTCCCCACAGTCTAACTGTCTTTATCAGTTGTAAAACTGATTCAATTAAAAATGTGTTTGGTTTATAATAAAAATTAAAATACTAAATGGATATATATATATATATATATATATATATATATATATATATATATATATATACTACCCCCTTAAAAAAAATGAAGTCTCGTTTCCTTATAACAAAATTTTACAATATATAGAATTTGGGCCTCTTTGAATCAAAACAAAATATATATATATATATATATATATATATATATATATATATATATATATATAAACAATTTTTGGAATGAAGGGGAAGGTTCTACAAGCCTGAATTTCATCATATGTGTTGGCTAGTGATGTGGTAGGTTTTTTTGGCATGTGTTTTTTTAAAACCACAAACCACTACACGTGGACTTCCTCTGGGGGTTTCAAATGAACGGAGGGGGTTCCTCACTTTTCATCCTAGACATAGATCTGATACATGGGCGGTTTGATCAAACATTTGAACGTAGGGCTCCCCCTATCATTAAAATTTGACAAGGAAATAACCCCCACACTCCTTTGATCTAGCTGATTCCAGATATGAAACATCATGGGTCGTTGATCTCTGCTTAATTTATGAACAAAATTTAATATGTGATATTTATTTTCAAATGCTAGGTATATACCCTTTATGAGAACTTACAAATTTCCCAATTTTCTCACACGCGAATCTTCCTATGTGAAACTCAATTGGGGAAATTCTACAAAAGACCCATATCACATTTTTTTGAAATTATCCCTTAATCATCCATAAAATGCATCTGAAATTTGGTACTTGGAGACCCCTAAAAAAGTTGAACAAAGGTCGATTAATATTGTGTTTCCCTACAACTTCAACCAAATTATAACCATATGTTTAATTTTTTTCCATAATAGTCTAGTATCCTATGTGAGACAATAATTATAGTTCATTTTTCAAATTCATTTCTAATTATTGCTCTGATAATGGAATATGTAACATTGTCTATTGATGTTGTTATTTCATCCATTACAAGGATTTGAATTTTTCCTAGCAATGCACACCTCAAACAAAATAATTGTCTTTTCCCTAGACCCAAATTCTCTCCATCATCCTTTAATGTTACATCTGAGCCATCCACATTCCCCTTTGGATTAATTAATCTCAGTAGACAATGATAGAGTTGAGAATATCTCTTTTAAATCCATGATTTTTAAAATCTCAATTTTCTTCCTTCCATAAGATTTGTGTTATCAATTATAGTAACTAGGGCATGCCTAAATAATTTTACTTAAATGAAAAAAAATAAAAAGGAGGATATAATACTATGGAGAGGTATTGGCCTTTAACATCTCATAAAAAGGAAAATGTTGGACTAAATTCTTGTTGACCCCACCACTATAATATATCATCATCATTTAAAACTTTTAAAACCAAAGAGACCTCCATGGAAAATCCCTTGCCACATTTTTATTCTTTGTGTATTGTCATTTTTATTGAGGATCCCTTCGACTAAATTTGTTGTATTTTTAATCTTAAAAACATATTATTTTTCCTGTGAGGGGCTTTTGATATCAATTTGGGTATTTGACTTTCATAAATTAATTTATTTTTATAGCTCTCGGGAAGTATTTATATTTTTATGCATGATACTTTTTCTTGATCTTTGCACTCCATTCAAATTCCCATGACTTAACTATGATAATTTCAATAGACAATGATCAATAAGAAGCAACTTCTAATCCATGATTTGCATTGTTTTTTGTGGACAATCCCCAAATAAAATCAGTTATCCAGATTTGTGACATTGATATATAGCAACAACATCTATTTGAGAAAACTTTGAAGAACTATATAAAAAGAAGTTTCCTGGTACCAAAGTACTCCAAAAGATGATTGATCTCAGAAATCTCTCACAAAATAAATAAAAATAATAATTTCCTAAATCTTGAAGGTAACTGTCAAAGGAGTAATACCCAATGCAACCTTCTCAATATAGATCTTTCCAAAGGCTTATCTTACTTGTATACCCCATCATCATATTTTATGAGTTATAACTACACATTAAGGTTTTTCCATTGATTGAAAAGAATCATGGAACTTGGTGGCATCCAAAATAATGAGATCATGTTATTCCTTGAACTATTTTGATTGATAGTTTCTACAGTACAAGCATATCCATAACTCCTTTTTTTTCAAACCAAGTTAAGTTGATGACATGTTATTTGGTGAAAGGGGTCCATTTCTAGAGTTTTCCTGAAAAATATTTGACATTTTAAAGATTCAATATTATGCTACAACACCTAGGAATAACCCTTGCTATTAACAAAACTTTTCATTTCTCCACCCTACCTATTGCATTGAATTATTCTTAAACACCCATTTTCTACCAATGGGGTTTCTTCTAGCTGGAAACACCACTATATCCCAAGCCTTATTCTTCTCCAAGGCCACCATTTCTTCAACCATGGCCTTTTCCCAAAGTTTTCCATCATTTGAGTCCACTTCCTCCCTAACATTTCTATGATAATCATCAATAATAAATAAAGAAAAAAATGAACAAAAATAAGGTGGAGTATACATTTCTAGCACCTTCTTTCCTAAACCGATATCCTCATTGTTAGATTCTATGGTTCTTCTCCTTATTATTCCTATTATTCTATATATTTTCATTCATTATCCTTCAATTCAAACTCTATCTTTTGTAGTTATTTTCCCCTTAGTATGACTTCCTATTTGACAATATCTTTGACTTCTCTAAATACCACATCTCGACTATACATGACCTTCTTAGTTTATGGGTTGCAAAGCTTATAACCTTTCAAACCATTTATATATCCAATAAATATACACTTTTCAACTTTCTTATTTAGCTTACTCTGGTTCTCGTTTAAAACATGTACATAAGCATAAGCATCACATTCAAGAACCCTAAGCTTCTTAATATAAAGTTTCTTACCAATCCATACCTCATGTGGAGTATTTTCATCTAACACTAATGAAGGTGATATATTTACCAAATAACACACAATATCCACTACCCCCACCTATAATTCCTACCCTATCTCAGAACCACTAAGCATGCTCCTTTTTTTCTCCACTAACGTCCTATTCATACTTTCTGCAACTCCATTCCATTAAGGCATGTATCTAATAGTATTTTACTTTCTATATCACACTTATTACAATTTTTTTCAAATTTATTCCCACATGATTCTCCAACATTATCTGTCCTTAGCACCTTAATTTTCTTCTCTGTCTGATTTTCCACAAGAGCTTTAAATTCTTTGAACTTGTCAAAGAATTCATAGCTATTCCTAAGAAAATAAACTTATGTATCCATCAAGAGGTCATCTATAAATGAAACATAGTACAAATATTTACCTAGTGATCAAACTAACATATGTCCAAACACATCACTGTACACCAACTATAATGTTCCTTCTTTCCTTGTAGAACTATAGGATAATCTTACCCAAGTATGATTCCCATATAAAAAATGTCCAAAAAAATAAAAATCTAGAGAGTAATTAGACGTACCTTCTAACATATAATGATTACTATGTAGTACTTGAAGGCCTGTTATAGGTCATTTCATTGCATTCAAGCAAATGGCACTGAACTTGGATCTACCATCATCCATTTAGATTTTGCATCAATCCCATACAAAGGAAAAAGCATTACCTTTCCAAAAGTTACAAGAATTTTGGGTTACATTGGCTAAAAACCCTAATTTTTTTTATCACCACACTTGTCTTTAAGACTGCATGTGCTGGTGCAGTTTTCATACATGCAACTTGTGCTAGCTAGAATAGGTTTCTTTCATAAAAAGTGTGATGAACACCTAAAAATGAGGAAAAATAAAAATTAATTTTGAAGTTTCACTCTCTAGAAGCTTCAAGAGTGGTTTTAACTATTTATTGTAGGATCGGATCTTGAACTCCTACTATTTAGGTCTTATATCTTATCTCCTAGAAATTACCTCCCTCTAATGTGGATCTAAGCCCTAGATTGGTAAATCCAAAACCATATCATTTACCCTATAAATCTAGCACCTTCCATAGAGTCTGGGTTGTCTTTTGGAGACTTTGATTATGCCCTTATGCTGCTCATTTGTGTCTAGAGGTCCATAATCAATCCATGTTCTTTAGGTGTGATTGAAGGCTTACCATTGTGGCAAAGGAAGGATAAGGTTTCTAGGATATATTCCCAAATTCAAGGCCTACAAGCGTTGTAATATTTTCCTGTCATTATTAATACAAAATTGCATTGTTTCTCCTATACATTATGTCTTGTTTATGCATATGTAGAACATGAATACTTGAATTCTTGTTTAGATTTTTTTGTTGAGATTCAACAAGATGATGAGCTTAGTGAAAAGAGTTGCCTTCACTAAGTGGGCCCACTCGCTATTTTTGGGGCAAGTCTATTTTTAGACGATGTCTATTTTTAGACATGATGATCATATTTCAGAAGTTGCAGGATGCTATTTGTGGATGGTTGATCAAGTTGGAAAAATAGATGAAGTTCTATTTTTAGAATATTGGGCGAAGTCCATTTATAGATCGCTGATCTAAAAATAGATGCATGTCGATTATTATTAGCTCTTAATAATAATCAGACACTAAAAACAACTTATTCTCTTGGAGCACTTCAGTTCAATGCACAAATGTGGCACATCAGTGGATAAAGGGAATTATGCAATTCCCAAGGGTTTAATGGAGCTAATGCATGGAGGACTCAGTTAGAACTCAAGTGGCAGAGTTATGACACAGTTGGAAGAAGTAGATATGGAGTTGTATTTAGTTTAACTTAGTTAAACTCAGTTGAGCTAGTTGTATCTAGTCTAACTGAATGATACACTAGTGAGGGTGGAGTGAATTAATTAGTTAATTAATTCACAAATAATAACTCATTAATAAACTGAACAATACAACAGTTAACTAAAGTGGCAGTTTCAGTGGAGACCCAGTGGAGAGATAGGCGAAAGGGCAAGATAGACTATCTGTTGTGACTATAGTGATGCATTGATTGCATCACACACACATTGGAGTTGCCAATGAGGATTGCGCAGTCAAGGCAAGGGTAATTAGAATTCATTCAGACCTATTCTTTAGCAGGGATTGCGCAATGGAGGCAGGCTAGCAGGAGGCAGAGATCGGTGCATGGATTTGCAAGATTGGTCCTTATTAGTGTATGAAAATTGTATTGTATTGAGAGCTTGATAATCTTTATATGAGGATTTTCATATTATTCCATGATACATAATATATATTTGGGGTTTTCAGCTTCAGGCTTTCCCGGTTAAAAACTGCGTTATGTGTGATTGATTATTTTTGTTTATGTTTCACATGTGTGTGCAATTAATTTTTCCACAAAAGATTAACAAGTGTAATAGATTCAGTATCTTGCATAAAGTTAAATAGTGTGAGATTAGGTGGATCTAGGACATATGCATGCTTAGTGCATATAATTTCTACATGGTATCGGAGCATTGTTGATTGAAGATTGCAATTGTGAAGTGAGTTTGTGCTGGTGGACAATTCGAATTTGCTACAGAAGATTCTTGGTGTATAAGTTGAGTATACATTGAAATGTCTTTCAATGGGTTTCGATTGGAGTATGCCCTTGATGGGAGCTCAAATTACATAGCCTGGAAGGACAGGATGGAGGCAGTGCTGGAGGATAATGGACTGAAGGATTTCATCGATAGCGATTTTCCTAAGCCGGGATCTAGCGATGCTTCATTACTTGACGCATGGAAAAAAAAGACAGCAAAGAAGAGGAGAATTTTGTTGGACCATATTGTGTCCAGCCTTCATGGGAAAGCCACTCCATTCTTAATGTGGAAGGATTTTATAGATTTTTCCCAAAGCAGAAGTGACCAGAGGAAGTTGGCGCTTAAATACAAGCTCAGAAAAATAAAAATGGGGAAGGGAAACAGTATTCCAAAATACCTCACGAAGTTTTTCCACTGCAAGGATGAACTGGGAAGTGTGGGGGTTACTGTTGATGAAGAAGACTTGGTGAGCTTGGCTCTCCTTGGGCTTCCGAAGAGTTGGCATAGCTACAAAGACTCTGTCAATGGACAGGAGAAACTGCTGGGATGGGAGCGACTTTGGTCGAATCTTGTGCAGGAGGAGATAAGGCGGGATACCAGGGATGGATCTTCATCGAAGAATGAAGATGAAGAGAATTCTCTTTGGCTACCAAATCAAGGAAAGGGAAGGGGAAGAAACATCCTTCAAAATCTACTGCTAAAGGCAAGAAGCAGGATTTGTCCAAAGTGAAGTGTTTTCAATTTCACGAACATGGACATTTCGCCACTAATTGTCCACAAAAGAAGAAGAACAAGAAGGTTGCTGGATCTGCAGCTAGAGAGGCCTTAGCCTTGAAATTTTAGCTTGATTTCTCCTTGATCTCTTTCTTGGTTTCAAGCTACATGGGATTGGTGTGGTATCTTGATAGTGGTGTGTCTTTCCCTATGACGGGAGACAAAGAGTTGTTTAGTGACTTGGAGGAGAAGGACCTACAGTTGCATATAGATATGGGTGACGATGGTCGGTACAGTGCGACTGGCATTGGGACCATTACCTTTGAGAGGGAGTCTGGTAATCCATTCTTGTTGAATAATTTTATGCATGTTCCAGGTCTGAAGAAGAACTTGGTCTCAGTCGCAATGCTGGAAGACAGAGGTTATGATGTTGTTTTCAGTGAGGGAAAAGCCTTCCTTCAACATAAAACAACGGGCCAAACCAAGAATATAGGGGTTCGAAATAAGAATCTCCACAAGCTAGAGGTAGATGGTTGCGCTGCAATGGTGGGCAAATTAGAAGAAGTGGTGAGCCAAGATGAGGGCGAATTGTGGCACAGGAGATTGGGCCATCTTCACCATGGCACTTTGAATATTTTGTAGCAAATTTCTACTGGACTTCCCAAGGGTACTCTTGCGCAGTCAGATTAGTGCAAGGGATGTACTATGGGTAAGTTTGTGAAGACCACCATTCATGAGAAGGAGAACCATGCTTTAGTGATCCTGGAGAGAATTCACACAGATGTGTGTGGACCTTTCTCGGTTGCTTCAAGAACAAAACACATGTATTATGTTATATTTTTTGATGACTATTCTCGTAGATGTTGGATCTTCTTCATGCAAAATAAGATTGAAACGTTCTCAAATTTATGTGAGTTCAAGGTATTGGTGGAGAAGGAGTCGGGGAAGCAAGTGAAAGCTCTACGGAGCGATAATGGTGGTGAATACATCTCGGTAAAATTCAAAGAGTTCTGTAGCAAAGAAGGAATTCAAAGAGAACTCATAGCGCCTCATAACCCACAGCAGAATGGGGTCGCAGAGAGAAAGAACATAATGATCATGGGTGTTGCACGAGCGATGCTGCATGACCAGGGCCTACCGATCCACTTGTGGGCGGAAGCATGCAAAACTGCAGTTTATGTGCAAAATCGTTATCCTCATAGAGTACTTGGCATGAGTACACTCGAAGAAGCTTTTACTAGTAAGAAGCCTGATATTTCTCATTTGAAGATTTTTGGCTCACCTGTTTACATTCATGTGACAAAGGACGCCAGGAAGAAGCTAGAGCTGACTGCAGAAGTTGGAATATTTGTGGGGTACACAGAAACACCCCATAATTATCATGTGTATTTTCCAGACAGTCGAATGATTGTTGTGCGACGGGATATAAAATTCAATGAGTTGAAAGCCATGAAGTTGTCGCTTGAGAGGGAGCTACACTTACATGTGGAGGAGGAACTTGTTGTTCCCAAAGATGAGCCTCTAGATGTGGATCAGCCACAGGAGGAGATTCATGGAGTGGAGGAGTCCACTCATGCAGAACCAAACATCAGACAAGGCAGAAAGCATACCATAGAAGCTGAGAGACTGAAGCTTGATGCGGCACAGAATGTAGGAGTTCCTACATCACAGCACAGACATAGACAGTAACCTAACCAATTTGTTGGATACATGGCTCTTATGAGAAAGTGTATCGTGACAGAGCCATATTATTTTGAAGAATCAGTGCAGGAGCCCACATGGGTAGATGCCATGGTGGAGGAGTATGACTCCATTGTAAGAAACAGTGCTTGGGAGATTGTTCCAAGGCCAGTGGGAAAATCAGTTGTAGGATCAAGATGGATCTATAAGGTAAAGCAAGCTGCTGATGGGAGCCTCGAGAAGTATAAGTCAAGATTTGTTTCCCAGGGCTTCTCACATATTGAGGGGATTAACTATGAAGAAACCTTTGCACCTGTCGCACAGTATTCTTCCATACGAACCATTCTTTCTCTCTCAGCGCAGATGGGTTGGCACATTCATCAAATGGATGTGAAGACTGCCTTCCTTAATGGGATCATTGAGGAAGAGGTGTACATTGAGCAGCCTGAAGCATTTGAGATCTTCAGCAGCGAGTCGCATGTGTGCAGGCTCAAAAGAGCGTTGTATGGGCTGAAACAAGCACCCCGTGCTTGGTACACTCAGATCAATAGCTATTTCATTGGACTTGGCTTCACCAAGAGTGAGGCGGATGCAAACCTGTACCAGATTGTGGTTGAGGGTAAGCTTTTAATCATTGTATTTTATGTTGATGATTTGATACTAACAGGTGATGAGGAGTTGATACACTCATGCAAGGCAGATCTTGCAAAGGAGTTTGAGATGAATAATTTGGGTCTCCTTCATTATTTCCTTGGATTGGAAATATGGCAGCGGGAAGGTGAACTGTTTGTGTCTCAAGGAAAGTATGCCCGGGAGATACTAGAGAAGTTTCACATGCAAGGCTGCAAGCCTATCGACACTCCTCTTCTAGGAAATTGGAAGAAAGAGGATGCTACATCAGCAAGGGTAGTGGATTCCACTGTTTATCGACAGTTGGTGGGTTCGCTCATGTATTTAGTCAATACAAGACCGGACATATGCTATGTGGTGAACCATCTTTCACAAGTGATGGTTAAGCCTACCAAGCTCTTTTGGAAGGCAGACAAGCTTGTCCTGAGATATCTCAGGGGCACATCTGAGTATGGTTTATGGTACAAAAAGACGGATGAGGTGAATTTGCATTGCTTCACAGATGTAGATTGGGCGGGAAGCCCAACAGATAGAAAGAGCACATCAGGAGGGATTTTCAGTATCGGATCTACGGCAGTTTCTTGGTACAGCAGGAAACAAAGATCCGTCGCACTTAGTTCATTGGAAGCAGAATACATGGCAGCAAATCAAGCTGCATGTGAGGCTATCTAGATGAGGAAGATTCTGGTTGGTTTGTTTGGTTCACATTTAGATCCCACAGTGATACATTGTGATAATCAGAGTTGCATTAAACTCTCGGTTAATCCTGTGTTTCATGATAGATCTAAACATATTGATATCTGGTATCATCATATCAGATATTGTGTGCATCGGAAGATCATGTTGCTTCAGTACATTCCTACGAAGGATCAGGATGCAGATATTCTGACGAAGGCGCTCACCAGGAGAAAATTCGAATACCATAGAGGCAGGATCGGGGTGAAGGATAATCCCTATCTTGTTGAGAGGAGTGTTGAGATTCAACAATATGATGAGCTTAGTGAAAAGAGTCGCCTTCACTAAGTGGGCCCGCAGGCTATTTTTGGCGCAAGTCTATTTTTAGACTATGTCTATTTTTAGACATGGTGATCATATTTCAGAAGTTGCAGTATGCTATTTGTGGATGGTTGGTCAAGTTGAAAAAATAGATGAAATTCTATTTTTAGAATATTGGGCGAAGTCTATTTATAGATCATTGATCTAAAAATAGATGCATGTCGATTATTATTAGCTCTTAATAATAATCAGACACTAAACAACAACTTATTCTCTTGGAGAACTTCAGTTCAGTGCACAGATGTGGCACATCAGTGGACTGAGGGAATTACGCAATTCCCAAGGGTTTAATGGAGCTAATGCATGGAGGACTCAGTTAGAACTCAAGTGGCAGAGTTATGACACAGTTGGAAGAAGTAGTTAAGGAGTTGTATTTAGTTTAACTTAGTTAGACTCAGTTGAGCTATTTATATCTACTCTAACTGAATGATACACTATTGAGGGTGGAGTGAATTAATTAGTTAATTAATTCACAAATAATAACTCATTAATAAACTGAACAATACATCAGGTAACTAAAGTGCGTGGCAGTTTCAGTGGAGACCCAGTGGAGAGATAGGTGAAAGGGCAAGATAGATTATCTGTTGTGACTATAGTGATGCATTGATTGCATCACACACACATTGGAGTTGCCAATGAGGATTGTGCAATCAAGGCAAGGGTAATTCGAATTCATTTAGAGCTATTCTTCAGCAGGGATTGCGCAGTGGAGGCAGGCTAGCAAGAGACAGAGATCGGTGCATGGATTTGCAATATTGGTCCTGATTAGTGTATGACGATTGTATTCTACTGAGATCTTGATCAGCTTTGTATGAGGATTGTCATATGATTCCATGATACATAATATATATTTGGGGTTTTCAGCTTTAGGCTTTCCTGGTTAAAAACTGTGTTATGTGCGATTGATTATTTTTGTTTTTGCTTCACATGTATGTGCAATTAATTTTTCCGCAAAAGATTAACAAGTGGAATAGATTCAGTATCTAGCATAAAGTTAAATAGTGTGAGATCAAGTGGATCTAGGATATATGCATGCTTAGTGCATATAATTTCTACATTTTTTGTATATGTTATTTTGTATATTTTGTTCTCTTGCTTGTTTTGGATGATTTGCAGGTTCCACTTTTAGAAATTGGAGCTGGAGCTGGAGCTAACAAGTAAAGAGAATAAGGAAGGTAGTATTGCATCCAAAGTAGGCTTTCATTCCATATTTCAAACATATCTCAGGAAAAACATTGAAGTCTTTTCTTAGTTATTTCTAGACTAAGCCACAAGGTCTAGGGAGATTGCTTCTGCCTGCAGAAGGAATTTATCCAGAAAAAAACTTGGTGACTCTGTTTGGGAACATAATTTTCTTTATTAGTTTTATTTGTATATCCTTTTAGAACCTCTAAAATAGACTCTATTTTTCCTGTTTAGACTTTCATTGGATGTATGAAAGATTAATTTTGAGCTTCATTAGGGTTTTTCTTTTTTCTTTTTTAGAAAATATTCCCAATCGCACTTTTTCTTCTAAGACAAAGTGACCAAACACACATGTCCAATTCCTTAAGTGAGACCTATCGCACTGGTTCCTATACTGTACCTGTGATGAACCCCAAAAAATGAAAAAAATTTCATTTTCCATATCTTACTATGAATTTTGTTTTTTTTTGTATTGTCTTCCTGAGTCTCTGGTCTGTCCAAGGTCTCTATAAAGCCAACAACTTGTGTGAAATTGAGTGTGATTTCCTTTATGATAAGAGATTTCTTATTATTTCCTCTTCTTTTCAGTTAGGTTTATTTTGTTATTTGGATTGGTTATTTATTTATTAAAGACCTTTTCATATTATAGTAGCAATCTGATTTAATTGTTTTTTATTCAATAATCTAGTCATAGTTTCTTTTTTCTTTGAATTGAAAACTAAAAGAAAAAGAGAAAAAAAATCATTCTTTCATGCATTAGGGATTTGAAATTTTGATTTGGAATTAGTGAATTTGAAGATATTAGTTTTGAAATTTTTGTTTTTTGCATAATTGGTTGAAACTCCTTCCCTTCTTTAGTTATATCTTCATCGAATTAAAATAGCTCTTTCTCATGCTAGCTTCATTTTAGGAGTTTAGGTGAATTCGTTTCGATCCTTGAAACTGAAACCATAATCAAGATAATCATTAAAATTTATCAATGAATCTAAGGAGAATTTGAAATTTTAAATACACATTTAGTTGGTCTAGGCTAGAAGATGTGTTATGGCATCTCTAAAAGTAATAGTTGTTGTTAATTTCCCATGTTAAATTCTACGGGTTTTTGGCATTCCTTGTACATTAGAGTATATCAAAACATTCTTCCATGTACCTTTGGGTATGTAGGATGATTCTCCCCATACAACAATAATATCAGAATTCCACCATCGTGCGATTACACATTAGACAACACTACTATGAATTGTGCTTCCACGTGCCTCTGGGTATATTTTGGAAGTCCCCATTAGGTTGCAAACCAACCCTAGGTAATGAAGTCGACCGTCTTGTTAATTTTGATACACTGAACAAAAAATTAAGGTAGATTTTCTACACATACTTAACTATATACTGTAGTTCAGAGTGGATTGGTAATCTTTTTATTCCTAGTCACACCTTTTTAATTTTATTTTTGTTTTTACTTTTCAAAATAAATTACTTAACTCACTTTTTATTCCTTAGTAGACCTTATATTGAGTCTGATGGAAATAATTCCAAATTTTTCCAATCAATGAAACCCCTCTGAAAGGAATCTTGGCCCTTTTTCTTCTTTTGTAAATATTGGTGCCCCTTACATGGCTACGTTGCCACTTCCTGGATTCATGATAGGTTTACCAGTATGGTTGTTTTCAATATCCTTGGTTCTAAATGTTCAAACTGCTTCATAAGCAAGTTCTCCCCCCAAACAACGCCAACCTCAATTTGACTCTTTGGCCTTCTTTTCCCATAGTCTCTTCTTCCCTTTGTTATTATTCTCCTAGTGAAAGTCTTGATCCTACTAGCCAGGAAGCTAAGAAGAAGAAGAAAAGGGAAAAGACAAAGAAAATAATAATCAAGGGAGCAACCAACCAGCCATTACTATGAATGTATCTAGTGCTTCCAAGCCTCACAAAATTAAATCCCCTTGCAAGCTTTGTAATGGTGAACACCTTCTTAGAGATTTCCCTGGAATTCCCAAAGTATTAGAAGTGTGGTCCATAGGCTCACATCAGCCCCTGTCATCAGCCTCTAGAGATTATGTTGGTGAGAAACCATCAGCTAGTGATAATAAGGTTTCTGGGGAAAGCGATAAAGTTAGGTTTCCATGTAGGTTATGTGAAGGGAGGCATCAAACTCACCTTTTCCCTTGTATGGATGAAGCCTCAAAATTCTTGGAAAACCTTATTATTTCACAACAACAAATTCCAAACGGTTACTGTAATTTTTCCCCCAATCCTCCATTATTTAATGAAGTGATTGATCTGATTCCATCTTCAGTCAATCCCACTCTCCCTGGGCGTGAATCCCATGAGTCATCTTCCAACCAACCATTGGTTGAGAAAGTGGTCGACTCTATTCCATATTCATTCGACTGTACTTCCCCCTTAAAGAGTGAAGTTCATACCACTCAGGTTCTTCTTTTTACTTTAGATACCACAGAACAAGGGGCATTTCTCTCGTTCTCATGGAACCCCCTCCAATTAATGAGGTCATTTACTTTTATTGGAATCAATTGGCAGAGCCATGTATCTATTCTTACATGCCTTTCCAATTCATGGTGAAGTCTTGTGATAATAAAATATATCACACTGTTATAGAAAAAGGAACTTTTGTTATCATTTTATCCTCGACTGCTTGACAAGAATTAGGTTCCCCTCAACTTGTGTCTATAACTCAAAATATGTTGGATTTTATAGAAGAAACAGTGAACCTTTAAAGGTCCTTCCTCAACTGCATATTACTTTGGAAGGAAAAACTATCCATATTGATGTTATGGTAGTCGAAGACCACATGCATTTCAATTTTCTCCTTGGGAAAGACTATGTTTATCCCATGAAATTTGCTTTTTCCACACTCTTCTTAGTGATTTCTTTCCCACATGATGGAAAATTTGTGACTATTGACCAAATTTCATTCGTTTGTCCTGATTTGACTACCAACCATCCAAATTAACTAAAAGTTCCTAATGTGCAAGTGGTATCCCCTTTCCACGGGTTAATTATGCAGCAACATGTTCCATGATTTCACCTACTGACAAAGAAGAGCCTCTCATTGTTTTCTTGACTTATTTTAACCTAGATCCAATAGGTGATATGATAAATTATTTACTAGGAGCATTGGAACCTAATCTTCCTACCCTTATTGGATCCCTTGATATGCATTCCTTCCAGAGAATTTTTCTTCCATCTAACTAAAGCCTCTTGGAAGCCATGATCAAGCCCTCGATATGTATTCATTTCAGAGCCTTTTCCTTTTGGGAACTATTATCAAGGTAAATGGTTCACGAGAATAGTTATTTTACTATTTCAAGCTCGTTAAAAAATGAAATAGGCCACTACGACCATAGTTTCTTCTATGTTTCAAGCTCACATAAAAACGAAACAAACCTTTGAGCATTGTTATTTTCCTTTCAATATCGTTAAAAAATGAAACATACCCCCTCTAATTCATTCAAGTATTTGAATAGATCTCATAAATGCACCTTCATGTCATCTGCCTATTAGTAACCAACAGTCTATCTAGGTTCATAAGAAGAGTAGGCAAACAAAACAAATCTGGGAGGGGAATGCCTCTACCATTATGTTGTGGGGAATATACTTATCTCAAGCATATTTTTCTTTTTTTAAAGCTTGTGTAAAATTAAACCACTCTCAAGCATAGTTTTTATCAGTTTCAAGATTGTGTAAAACTGAAACCACTCTCAAGCATAGTTTTTATCTGTTTCAAACTTGTGTAAAAATGAAACCACTCTCAAGCATGATTTTTCTCTATTTCAAGCTTGTTTCAAAAATGAAACCTATTTCAGAATTAGTATTTTTTCCTTCGCTGATCCAAGTGGATATTGGTGGCCACCCACCTATTCCACCTATACCTCTAGTTAGTTTCATCAGTTTCCTTGTTTATAGAAAAATTTACTATTTTTAGCAGTTTTTTCAGGTCATAAACCTGCTACTCCCCTTACCCCCCATCCCTCCCCATAATTCCACTACACCCCCTCCCCCATCCCCTCCCCCTAACCACCCACGAAGAAACATGGCTGATGATACCAAGCTACCTATATTTAGAGGAATCATATGAGAGGATCCTGAGAAATTTTGGTTCGTAGTTGAGGAAGTATGGAAATAAAGACAAATCACTGACAAAGATGTAAAGAAGCCACAAATTGTAATAGTGTTGTGGGAAAAAGTGCTGACATGGTACATGCAGTATTCTATGACTCATCAGGTTGCTTGACTTGATGATACAAAAAAAACGCTGACTTCAGAATTTAAGAAGCCAAAATTGTAGTTGCAATGTATTACTGAACTAAAGGAGATCAAACAGATGACAAATGAATATGTTTGGGAGTTGGATCAAAGGTTCAATATTTTAATGGGACAAGTAAGCTTTAACATTCCTGAAGAGTATCATATGGAATGTTTTATAGTTGCGTTGTTGCCACATATAAGGTTACCCTTAAAACAACAAAAAATAGCAACTCATGTCGAAGCTCTAGAAATTGCAATGAAGTTGGAAGCTTCACTGATAGGAGATACTCATGCAGGATTGCATCAGATTCAAACTTGGCTCGTGCATCTGACCTTGGAATTGCAAGATCTGAAGAAAGGTAAGCAAGTCAGACCAAAATTTAGATCAAAATTTTGATGTATAAAGTGCAAAGTTGAAGACCATTTTAAGGAACAATGTCCTGTGTTCAGATATTACTTGGCTAGTGGAGCACCTAATCCATTAAATCCAAGATTAAGCATATGGTGTGAGATATTCATAATTGTAGGACAACATCCTCTAAAATATTTTTATTTATTCTAAAAGTATGTGCAGACCCCAAGGCAGTTTTTTTACAACTTCTGTAAGTCAATGGGGCACGATGAGAAGAACTGTCAAAGTTATGACTTGATGATGGAACAAACTGTTGATGCTCATCGAATACAAGTTGAAGGATATACACATGATGATCAAGGACAATATGTTGGTCGATGAGGTTTCCAAGGACGAGGACGAGGATGAGGAGGTGGAGTTTGTCGAGGGAGCGACCATAATATCTGTTATAACTGTGGATAGACAAGACACTATGCAAGAAATTTTTAAAATCCTACTTCCACCTAGAAGTACTGCAAATCTTTGGACAGAAGAATGCCTAGTCTTATGGAAAACATGCAGGAGAAAAGGAACCAGTAAACCACACAGAATCTGCAAATGATTATTGTTGAACCAAGGGAGGATGAACCGCGCATTAACATCGTGACAAGGAGTGGAGCTTCGACAGGGGATGATAAGCAGAAGGTAAGATTCCAATGGAAGATACATGGGTGAGAAAAACCACAGAAAGATACCCTAGATTTAGTAGTTATATAGAAAGAGAAACATTCATAGAGGTAAATCAAAGCTTCATGGATCCTAGAGCTTCCACATCTAATGCTCATCTGCTGCAGAAGTTAATCCCCAAGAAGGACAACCCTAAAGTAAATACTCAACTACAAGAATTCGATCCAAGTATTTTAAGTGTTCTTAAATAGTTATATGAATATGTTGAGGAATTAGAAGGCTGTCAAAGGAATTCAGGAGTTTCTAGACTCCTCCACTAATAAATAAATTCCAAAAACCGATCAGCGCGCAATAAAAATTTACATCGACATAAGAAGAGAACCGGCAAGAAAATGAAATTAACTGCGCAGATTGGAGAGTATGATATCGATCAGGTAATCCCAGATTTGGGATTCGATGCCAATGTTTTACCTAAGAAAACTTGGGAGTGGATGGGAAGTCCAAAGCTGCAATTTTGTCAATCTAGTTGAGTATGGCCAATTAGTAGAAGATCATCCCTATGGGAAAGTTATTTGGTGTTGTAGTAGATATTGAAGGAGTGCGCGATCTTGCAAATTTCAAAGTAATTGAAATTTTAGATGATAGAAATACATATCTGGGGTTGTTTGGATTGGATTAGGCTTTCGATACTATGTCGATAATCAATTTAAAGAAGATACAAATGGTGTTCGAAAAGGATGATCTCAGGGTCATTGTAGCTATAGGCCCATCAAAAGGAGTGTGTTATACAGAGCATATTCGTGATGAGTATTGTGACATAGACCTAGAAAAAATTTACAAGATAAAATCTGAGGAATATTGGATTAATCCCACTATAGATGGAAGGTTAAGCTGGGAACATGACAGTTCCTATACTGCAGATTTTGATGAAGAACTGGAAAATTGGCAGAACAGGTTGCATGAAGTGTCTACAAGATGATGTGCCAGAATCCCAAGATCACTTCGCTGCATAACTTTGGAGGTATATGATTTTCCTTATTATGATTTTATAGGAGATGTGAATATTTTTCTTGATAAATTTAAATGAAAAACACCAGAAGAACAGAGGTTCCAAGATTTGGATTTCCCTGTGAGTTCTACACCTGTTAGATGGTGGGGTACTCATAAAGAAAATATAGGAAGTTGGAAAGAGTATCGCAGGCTGATGAAGGTTAGATTTGGCCCAGTAAATACTAGGATAGAAGTAAAATATGATGGCAAGGCTGACTCCCGAGAGCATATGTTTTGTTAGACTTTAGTCTGGGGCGAATTTCTAGAACCAGAGTGGGTACATATGTTTTTTCACACATTGAGCATGATATCTATGAATTGGTATCTTGAGACAGAACTGCGACATGGAATGATGAAATGGATATATTTGGTTTAAGGATTCCTACTAACATTTAGTTTTCAATATGATTGTATGTGCATATATGAATCCCTTCGGGAAGTCAGAGGAAGGGTTTTTAATAACACATCTCTGTTAACATGGACGCAACCAGATTGGACCGCGTAGTTGCAGCACACACTGGAATGCTATAATGTGATCTCGGAAGAGAATGATGAGGATACACACAATATTGATATCCCTGAATCAGAAGGACATCACGAAGTTGCTAGACCAAAACCTGAAATACTTGATATAGCACAGTCGGATAAGACGAAGAAGGTGAATATTGGGTCAGTAGAAGAACCAAAATTTGCAATGATTAGATATTATTGGGATGAATACACAACTATAAAAGTTTAAGAGTTGTTGCACGAGTATCAAGAGATCTTACCCACAATTTTTTTATAAATTAACGGCATAGTAGGGGACCTAGGAGTTATAAGGATTACTCTGAAACCTGATGCAAAGCCAGTAAAGCGAAGACCCTACCAATTGAATCTGAAATACAAGGAAAAAGTGAAGGTGGAGTTAGAGAAAATTATTAAAGCAGGGATCATTGAACCGGACGAAAATTCTAAATGGGTAAGCCCCATGGTCGTTCAGGAAAAGAAGGAAAAGGACGAGATCAGAGGAAATTGAATGATGCATGTTTACATGACCCCTTTCCCACACATTTCACAGACAAAGTATTGAACAATTTAGGAGGACAGGAGGCTTATTTTTTCACAGATGGATTTGCAGGTTATCATCAGATCATAATTGTTCCAGAAGACATAAATAAGAAAACTTTTGCTACAGAATGGGGTTGTTACTAGTACACGGTGATTCCTTTTGGTTTGAAGAATGCTCTTGCCATATTTTCTAGATTTGTATTTGCAACTTTCAAGGAGTATATACACAAATTTCTGGAGGTTTACTTTGATGATTGGATTGTCTTTGGGTTGTTGAAAAAACATGTTTAAAGCTTGAGGCTGATGTTGGATACAAGTAGGTGATATCAGATATCATTGAATTTGAAGAAGTGTATATTTTGTGTACATTTTGGTATATTATTGGGACATGTTGTTTGTAAGAAAAGACTCATGGTGGACCCTGTGAATATTACTACTATTGTAAACTTGGATCCACTTAAGACAATGAAACAACCGCGCACGACACTTGGACACACTGGCTATTAATTTTTTTTTATAAAGGGGTATGCGCAGATAACTGCGCCAATGGAGAAAATTATTGAAGAAAGATGTCACTTTTCAATGGGATGAAGAATTCCAGAAGATCCTCGACATTGTTATGAAACTAGCTCCAAAAATAGAAGAAAAGAGAGATCAACGCCTTAGAAATCAGCCAGTTTGAGGGGGAAACCTCCTTTACATTACATAAATGAAAAATTCTTGGATGATTCAAATGAAAAAACTTCCTTTATATATATAGAATTCCATGGGGTCACAATATAATCCTAGGTGACCTAACAATAATAATCTAAGGGCCAACAATATAAATAGTGGGGTTTTATGGGGCACAATAATAACAATATGGGGACTACAAGGATACAACAATAAAAATAAGGGGGCTACACTACACCACTAAGGGACTACACTAGTAATATAAGGACCTTACATGCCCCTCTCCTTCAAAAAAAATTTGTCCTCAACGCTTGAGTAGCTCTCGATGCTTTTGCATAAAATTATCATCCTCACATGTGGAATCTTCAATGGGTAACTTCTTCCACTTGATGAGATACTCTGAAATTGATCGATTTCGTAGCTGTCGAGTTCTCATTTCTATGACTGCTTCAGGTTCCAATATAATTTTTCCTTTCTCATCAAGTTTTGGCAATATTGTTTGAACTGAAATTTTGTCACCTATAACCTTCTTTAAGCATGAAACATGGAAAATTGGTTGCACTCAAGAAGAAGTAGGAAGCTCCAATTTGTATGCCGTAGTAACAATATTTTGCAACACCTTGTAAGGACCATAGTACTTTGGTGATAATTTTTGATCCTTCTTAGCTTGCTTGAGTGACATTTGTTTGTATGGTTGTAGCCGTAAAAATACCCAATCTCCTACATCAAAACTTCTCTCGCTGCAATGTTGATATGGATGTTGTTTCATTCGATTTTTTGCCAAATTTAGGTTATCCTTTAAGATTTAGAGAACTTGTTGTTGATGCTTGATGTGATCTTCCACTGCTTGAACATTATAATTTTCTCCTAAATATGATGTGATGGATGGTGGATGATATCCATAAAGTGCCATAAATGGGGTCATTTTTGTTGCAGTATGGAAGGAAGTGCTATACCACCATTCATCCAGAGTTAACCACTTGACCCATTGTGTTTGTTTATCAGATACAAACAACGAAGATATCCTTCCAAACATTTTTTCACTATCTCAGTTTTCCCATCGGATTGAGGATGATAAGATGAGCTATGGGCTAGTTGACTACTCAAATAAGAAAATAATTCCGTCCAAAAATTTCTAGCGAAAATGGGATCTCTGTCGCTTACAATAATATTTGGGTTTCCTTGTAGCTTTTGAATTGTTTCCATAAATGCAGTAGCAACTATACTTTCTTTAAATGGATGAGATAATGTAAAAAAGTGTGCATACTTGGTAATTCTATCAACTACCACCATGTTGACACTCTTTCCTTCAGACTTAGGTAAACCTGTGATAAAATACATTGAAACCACTTCCCAATGTTGACTTGGATTGGTTCCTGGTGTATATCCTCTTATTTTGAAGTTTCTTGTTCATTTTATTCCTCCTCTTCACAATCTATGTAAAATAATTTCTTCTCAGCACACTTATGACCTTTAGTGTATTTTCTATCACAACTTTAGTCAAGCCCTTTTTCTCTTTTTTCTTCCAATTTTTGTGGTGTCAACCTTGTAGGTTGTGGAAGTCTAGGAGTACCAACACTTCCATCTTTATAGATGTTAGTGGTAGGCTTCCATATTTAAGGACTATCATGCATGATGTGTGTAACATCCTCCTCAGATGCCCCATGCTCCACCATATGTTGCTTAGGTTGAATCATCACAAGTGACTCATCATCCTGAATATCTCTCATCGAGTCCTCTGACTGCTCACCCTGCATGTTGGAGGAAAAATCCGACCTATTGTCATCAACTCCACATGACTGCTCATGCTCCATATAATCATCCTCATTTGACTCCATGGACTCATCTGAAGAAGAGTCCTCGTCCTGGCACACAGAAGGAATGTCCCTCTGCTCTACCTCCGCCACATCATCTGCATCACTCAAGCATGAGTGATCATGCCTCCTTCTACCTCGGATCTATCAATAACACCATTGTAGCCATGTCTCTGCTAAACGTGGTGTCTATAGATGCTCAACACTCTCCTCATCAATCATAGGTGAGCTGCAACCCAGGGTACACCTAATGCCCCTGTCCATAAGTCCACTTGGAGGTAACACTCCAAGTGCCTGCTGCGCCATATCATGATTCACTGCATACCACCAAGTGTCTCCGCACTCCTCATCATACCATTATATGCTGCAACCTTCCCCTATACACCACCATATACCATTGGTTACAAATATACCATCCTGTACTATCATGTATCCAGCATGGGTCAAAAGATCCACCACTCTACTAGTAAACCCCCCATAAGGTGGGTTGCATCTCCCCATATACTCTAAAGGATCGGAGCGACCCAACTCCTCATATGTCAATGAAAATGACATCACTTCTCCTATCCTCCATAGCTCAAGTGTACCATATACCCATGAGAGAGCATCGTCTCTACACACTGCCATGTCTGGTGTCCTGTCGATGCCACCTCCTCCGACTAGCTCCTGCCAACGTAGGCTAATCACCATGTGACTCAATGCACGGTCGTTATGTTGAGATAGCTCCAGAAAAGGGTGTACCCTCCGATCAAACCATCCTATCACTAGGGATGTCTGTGGCTCTGACAGATATCTGAAAATGTGCGTGCGCCCAAACATCCAACCTATTACACAATTACTACCATCACCTACTGACTCTATCATGTGATAGTAAATCCCACCTGGATCCCAATGGTAATCTAGCCCTCATATCCCTATGGTAATCCATGGATTCTGCTGAAATGTGGCCATGGATGTATCCAACTGCCTAGCCTACTCCATGGGGTACCAACTCAGTACCTCTCGCCATCCAACCTCGAGAAAAGAATCAAATGCAAGAATCCCCGCACATAAAATAGTCCCTCCATCATGCGAGTGTTGCACCTTGTTGATGTATGCCTAAAGGGGGGTGATATGACACTTCAATGTGCCCTATAACTACACCATTAGAGAATCAAAACGTTCCCTAATGTGGACCAAATTTTCCACTGATTCGGCACAAACCACTCCCATGAAATCCAGCTTCTCATTCTGCCGTAGGATAGCCTCTCATACTGATGGGGCCTTCACCTTCAAAGCTAGAAGGTCGAACCAAAACTTATGGCATTGTTGTGTGTGACCATCGTCCAATACCTTTTTATCTCCTATCACCTCCTTAAGGGCTATCCCAAAGGATGGTTGTACACCCTCCTCCATAGATACTCCAATATGCAAGGCATGCTCACTAGTCAACTGCATGTGATTGTTATCCAATAATTCTGCCATAAACCCATAGGCCTCTATACCTATTGGCTCCTCAACAATGGTGGAGTTTTCTTCCAACACCTCATCAACTTGTGATACACTGCTATCATCAAAGAACTTGGTCACAACCCCATATACCCCATCAATGGATACCTCAACAATGGGTGGTGTCTCATCAATGAGTGTATGCTCAGCTGTCTCCTCAAAAGTCTTTGTCGTACTCTTTGATGACCCATCAAAATTAGGTAGAAAAAGTCTACCCATGGTATTTCAGTGCCCTGCGTGTACCCTCTTCCTCTTTTATAGCTGCGAGGTCTTCAGTTTTCCTTAATCTAGAAAAATTCCGAGAAATTCATATGTTATTTGAATCTTTGAGACTGAGATTCATGTTCTAGAATATAATCACTGAGAGCCTCCTGCTCTTGTGGTCCTCCAACCCCATTTCCTACTTCTAGGAAGGTAGGAATAATGGAGTGTTGTGGAACTTGATGCACTATCGGTTGCTCATACCAATGATGTGAAGTACCGGAACTTCTCCATTTTTCAACTCTCTTGGGGTTTCCCTTGGTCTCTCTACTCTCATCTTCTTGACCTCTCTAGCGAGATCCTGCATAGTTCTGAGGAGGAGATTTCCAAACTCCTTCCCATAACTTTACTCTTCCATTGGAGACTCCCTTTATCCTCCTCCACTAGAACACATTTTTCTTTGCCGGATGTGAACTCTGAAACAATTTGAATCTAGTATTGCAATTGGAATAAATTGAAAAACAGCCACCACAGCAAATCTGAGAAAAATTTCATCAGATAACCTTTCATTTCTCTCAATGCAAATCACATTTGGAGAAACGACTCTTAAAATAAATAGAATTGGTCCGTTCTACACAAAACCCATGTCTCATATTTTCGATATTCGTCTTCATTTGCCCGAAAAAGCTAACATAAAACCGTCACTTTTATCCCAATGAATTTTGTGTTTTCTATTTTTGTATCGCTACGAGAACCTTCTGTTTCTCTCAATATAGAGAAAATTTGGAAAAAATACTCATAGAGAAACAGAATTGGTCTGTTATCAACAGAAAACCCATGTCTCGGATTTTTGAGATTCATCTTCATTTTCCTGGAACATCTAACAGAAAACCGTCACTTTTTATTCCAACAGATTTTTACGTTCTCGGTTTTTGTATCTCCTTGTCTAGTCCATAATGTATTCTCTATCTTAGAGTGTCATAGACCGGTTGTTCCACAGGCTGAGCCAAGTCTATGAGCTCTGATACCATTATAATATTCCAAAATGGAAAATACAGTAATACAAAACATAATAAACTAGAAACTACAGAAATATGGAAATAAATTGAAAACACCAGAAAAATAGACAGAACAGCTGAGAAATTTTATTAATATGGGGGTGAAAACAATGCAACAGTGCTTCAAAATAGATAGCAATTAAGCCGACAAAAGCGGGTTGGAATGGCCTCAAGCTCTCCCACTGAAAACACTTCTCTCTGTTGCGTTGCTGGAGCTCTCCCTTTGTGCTGCCCTGCTGGAAAAGCTGATGCTGGGTGAATAGGAATACGTAGATGAGGATACTTTGATGCTCAAAAAAATCTGTGATTTAGAATCTAGAATCTATGGAAAAAACCCAAAATAACCCAGAAAGGATTTCTAGATTGGCTGACCTCGGAAAATCACCCTCCTAGGACATAAAAACATACAATTATTGGGTATGAAATGATATGAGTTGAACTAACAAATAACATGCTGCAAAAACTCCCCTGTAGCTCAACTAATGAAGGGTTGATCCCCTCACTAGATTCCAAGCGACAATGTTATGGAATCTGACCCTCCTATGGATCTCTTAACTACTACACTGTGTGAGTCACTCGGTGACTATGCTTCTCAAGAGGGATGCAAAATGGCCAAATGTCGGAATACTGAAATCGTCTCATAAGATAGAAGGACTTCTCTCCTGGATTGCGCAATTACTGAAGGAGATTGCACTGCTAATAAGGGTTGAAGATTGGCCTGATGTCTAATGATGAAATTCACCTCAAGAACCTTTCCTGAGTGGGCACTCGAAGTCCCCGAGGATAAAAGTGGTTTTTCCGCTCAGAAACACTCGTGTGCTAAACAACACAACAGACTTCTCTAAACAGCTGAAGCATGCAGAAATTAATAAAAGAAAATTCATAAACAATATTTTGAATGCTCTCTATGGCTACCATCCCCTTCCTTATATGCTTGTAAGGCCTCACCCCCTTGGCCCCACACAATAATGATGCTACTCTCATGGCCCCTAACCTACTATGAATGTGTTGTCCTCCATTGTTTCCACTACCTCCATAACTGCGTTGTTGATTTGATCAAATTGACCCCATCCACGTGCATTGACCCACATTCACACCAAGAAGTGGTCTATTCATCTTGACCCCATCTAGATGCATTGATCCACATCCAAATTAAGAAGTGTTTTTATTCCTACTAAAGGGATTTATGGGTCCCTCTACCCTCTTATTCATTTATTAATAAAGGAAGAAAATATTAAATATTATAATTATCTAAAAGCTAAATTAGGAATATTACACTTGGCCAGCTGCAACATTGGATCAATATCTTCGACAAAATCCTCTTCGATGATTACTTCGGGTTCTTCAGCCATTGGTCTCTTATGTCGCTCAGGCGGGGTCGACTTAGGCTTCGAAGTATTCTTGCGCAGAGACTTCCTGTTCTCTGAGTTTTTCCCTTTCTTTTCATTTTCTGAGGTCGTGGTTCCAACGCAGGTGTTTCTTCAGCAGGAACCGCAGAAGGGGTAGGCTTTGTAGTAGTCATTCTTCAAGGGATTAAATGTCCTAACCCTTTTTGGCGCAGTGTCTCAAGGAAGGATTCGGGGTGTTCAGACATACACTTATGCAAACACTATGAGATAAATAGACACGGTCTCTTGGAAAGAAAAGGGAACTAATGCAACCCTTCCTGACATATTTATAGCAAAGGCACAACCTAAACAACCTAATGTCCATTGATGCATCCTCATAAATGCTAAAACGGCTCTAAATTGGGCATAATATCCTCCATAATTGCAGGTTAGTCACTCCTCCAAATGGTAATAAAGATATCTTATCCAGATTAATTGTTCCAACGGCTAGTTTTTTTTCCCTTCTGCGACTGTTTAAACCTCCTGACACAACCTCTACACAATTGTTGTAGATAGCTTTGATTTCTCAAGATTCATCACACATTCATACTTCTCCAATACTTAACAGACTTCTTTACGGTCCTGCACCCTCTCACAACTGTCCAAGGTACTAAGACACTTCTTCAGCCATATAGTCATTTGGCACGTGCAGGTATGGGATCATCCCTATATGGATTCAACCAACTTCCATTCAGGTATCCAGGAAGGTTTTCACCACTTGAGGTAACTAGACGTACTGCACCTCCTTCTGTAATCTCCTTGAAAACATAAGGGAGTGCATGTTTAACTTACCTGGGTGGTGCGCAAACTTGATGTCATATAGAAAAACTAAATCATCCTCCTTGAAAATATTTTGTCTGATGTGCCTGTCATGCCAAGATTTTTAACACGCCTTTTACACCTGTTGATGGAAACCAACAATGAATATGTCCTCCTCTAGAGAAACTAGCTACGACAGTCGCTCTTCCATACTATCTTGATCATCCATGTTAGTTACTGCTGCAATACGCAGACTAGGGACGATTTACTCCATTGGCATAACAACTTCATGTCCATACACCAAATGGAAAAGGGTTTGTCCTGTCAATTTATTGCATGCCATTCTATATGCCCACATATTCGAAAGTATGTTCACATCCCAATCATTCTAATTAGCATTGCAAACCTTTGTGAGTGCATTCTCCAAAATCTTATTAAAGGTTTCTACCATTCCATTTCGTTGTGGATGATACAGTGTACTCTTCTGATGGTGCATCTTAAAATCCATTTTAAAGGCTTGAATGGTTTCATTCACAAAATGTGTACCTTGTTCACTCATCAAGATTTTAGGACACCCAAACCTTGTCAATATATTCTAAAAAATGAAGTGTGCAGTTGTCTTTGCGCTGCAATCTTTCACGGGCTTAGCTTCTACCCACCTGGTTAAATAATACGTCGCAGTAATGATCTAGCACGATTTGAAGTCCAAAAAGAAATTGCAGCACACACACTAGTGTGGGAACAATAGGTCCTAGTGATACATTAGTGTGATGGCCAAATTAATTAATTAATTTGGTGCAGTGTCTAATTTAATTTTCCCTTAATTAAATTGGAAAATAAAATGTAATCTTATCTCATGATTACTTGTAATAGTTAACTGATTTTGATAAACTCAGTTAGCTCTTGTATTTCGAGTTGAGGGTGGTTGGTGAGGCATGTAGAGTAATTCTATTAGTTATGGAGTTCGAATTGCAATTGGTGCATTAGTTTAATGCATGAGTAATCAGTTAAATCAGTTAGGTGAGTTAGAGTTAGTTGAACTGGTTGTAACTGTTTGTTGCACTAGTGGGAGATCAAGTGAATTAAATCTAATTTAATTCACAATCAATGATCTACCATGCAACTGATGATATACTATTAATAGTTGCATGCATTTCAGTTCCATTGGAGACCCAGTTGAGACAAAGGTTAAAGGAACTATCAGTTGTCTGATTAGTAGGTTGCCTACATGCAACCAAACATCCATTAGAGTGCCCATGATCCTTGCACAGTTTAGGAAGGCCAAAATTCCTAAATAATAGGGATTGCATTCATCAAGAATTGTGCAAGAAAGGAAGGTTTTTTAGAGGCTGAGAATTGGCTAAGTGTTGGCCAGCTTTGTCCTAGACAGTGTGAGATAGTTGTGAGAGTGCATGAGACTCTTGTGAGAAAAGTGCATTATAATTGTTTCATGATTCCATGATTAATATACAATAGAAGATAGAGGGGTTTTGAGCATCAAGATTTCCCCAAGAAATTATCTTTGTTGTGGTTTGATTTGATTCTTTCTTTACTTCATGTGATTGGTGATTTTGTTTAATTTCCACAATTGATTTGTAGAATTGATTCAGTATCTAGCTTTAGTACATTGTTATATTGGATTGAATCCATTGATATACATATTTTTGTATAATTTCTACATGGTATCAGAGCACAGTAAATCGCTATAATGGAGGAGAAGTTGATTTTGTGACTGAATAGACTTCAAATTTGGAAAATACATTATTGGTGTGATAGGTGATTCAAGATCGAAATGGTTTTCAATGGCTTGAGATTGAAGTATGCACTCGAGGGAAGCTCTAACTATATTTCTTGGAAAGATATGATGGAGGCATTAATGGAGGATAATGGGTTGAAAGAATTCATTGACAATGATGTTCCCGAACCCACTATAGCAGATGTTGCAACTCTTGATGCCTGGAAAAAGAAGGTCGCAAAGGTGAGGAGGATATTATTGGAGGGAGTACGAGACCACATTGTCTCAAGTCTCCATGGAAAAGTGATACCATATGAAATGTGGAAATATATGATAGATCTATTTCCGAGCAGCAGTGATCATAGAAAATTGGCACTGAAGGATAAACTCGAGAAGATCAAAATGGAGAAAGGTGACACCATACCGAAATATTTAACAAAGTTTGTCCAATATCGGGTTGAGCTTGAGCATCGGCATTAATTTCGTTGATGATGACTTGGTCAGCCTAGTACTTCTAGGACTTCCCAAAATTTTGCATAGTTATCAGGACTCTGTCAATGGAATGGAAAAGATTCCAGATGGGGAACGACTTTGGTTGAATTTGGTGCAAGAAGAATTCAAGCGGGATTCCAGGGATGGATCTTCATTTAAGAATGATGATGAAGAAGATTTTTCTGTGGATGCCAAGGCAAAGAAGGGGAAAGGAAAGAAATTACATTCCAAATCTGAGTCTGGTAAATATGGCAAGAAGCACGACATGTCTAGAGTGAAGTGTTTTCACTGTCATGAGCATGGAAATTATGCCACTAATTGTCCACAAAAGAAGAAGAACAAGAAGGCTTCAGGATCTGTAGCTGGTGAGGCTTTGGCCTCGCAATTTGAGCTTGAATTCTCGCTCATTGCATGCATGGTTTCAAGTGAAATGGGATTGGCGTGGTACTTGGATAGTGGTGCATCCTTTCACATGACGAGAGACAAAGAAACTTTCAATAGCTTATAGGAGAAGGACCTCCAGATGCATATCGAAATGGGTGATGACCGGCGGTACAGTGCTACCAGGATTGGAACAGTCACCTTCTAGAGACAGTCAGGTAAACCCTTTCAATTAAAAGATGTAATGCATGTACTAGGCTTGGAGAAAAATTTGGTCTCAGTTGCAATGTTGGAGGATAGAGGCTATGATGTTGTTTTCGGTGAAGGAAAATCATTCTTGGGACACAAAAAAACAGGACAAGCCAATAAGGTTGGGATTCAAGTTAATAATCTCTATAAACTTGATGTAGATTATTGCGCAGCATTGATGGGTAAGGCAGACAAAGTGGTGATCCGGGATGAGGGTGAGTTATGGCACAGGAGATTGGGCCATCTTCACAAAGGAGCCTTGAAGGTCATGCAACAAATTTCTACGATTCTTCCCAAGGGTACACTTGTGCAGTTAGACGCATGAAAGGGATGTACTATGGGGAAGTATGCAAAGGCCACTTTTCACGAGAAGGAGAACCGAGCTTCAGAAATCCTTGAGAGAGTTCACTAAGACGTGTGTGGATCATTCTCTATTTATTTGAAAAAAAAGCATAAGTACTATGTGATATTTGTTGATGACTTTTCTAGAAAGTGTTGGATCTACTTCATGCAGAATAAAGATCAGACGTTCTCAAAATTTCTTAATTTCAAAGCACTGGTGGAGAAAGACATAGGGAAGCATGTGAAGGCTCTTAGGAGAAACAATGGTGGTGAGTAAATCTCTGATAAATTTAATAACTTCTGCAGCAAAGAATGAATTCGGAGAGAACTGATTGCGCCTCATAACCCAAAGCAGAATGGGATCGCATAAAGAAAGAACAGAACAATTGTGGGCGCAGCACGAGCGATGTGGCATGATCAGGGCCTATTGTTGCATCTGTGGGCGGAGGCATGAAACACAATGGTATTTGTGAAAAACCATTGTCCTCATCAGATACTTGGCATGAGTACACCAGAAGAGGCTTTTACTGGTAAGAAACCTGATGTTTCACATTTTAAGATTTTTGGCTCATATGTTTATGTGCATGTGACCAAAGACGCCAGGAAGAGGCTGGAACCAATAGTTAAGATTTGGATATTTTTGGGGTACACTAGAACTCCCCACAACTATTGGGTGTATTTTCCAAACATAAGAATGACTATTGTGCGACGGGATATAAAATTTGATGAGGAGAAAGCCATGTGATTTTCCCTTGAGAGGGAGCTTGATTTTCATTTAGAGGAGGAACTCTTTGTTCCAAAGAATGAACCTCAAGATGTGGAGAAGACGCATGTGAAGGATCATGGAGTGTCATAAAACACTCATGCAGAGCCATCCACTAGAAATGGTAGAAGGCGCACCACGGAAGCTGATAGATTGAGACTCGATGCGGCAAAGAATGTAGGAGCCCCTACTTCACTGCGCAGACAGAGACAGTCTCCATACAGGTTTACTGGATACATGGCTCCTATGAGAAAGTGTATTGTGACAGAACCATCTTCCTTTCAGGAAGCAGTGAAGCAACCAATTTTGGTTGATGCTATGGAAGAGGAGTCTGACTTC
The DNA here is from genome assembly GCA_034641835.2 of Pinus albicaulis. NCBI lineage: Eukaryota > Viridiplantae > Streptophyta > Pinopsida > Pinales > Pinaceae > Pinus > Pinus albicaulis. The sequence goes on along the minus strand of CM076573.1, from coordinate 579,720,609 downwards.
ATCGTCAAGAACAGTGCATGGGATATTGTACCAAGACCGGTCGTAAAATCAGTGGTTGGATCTAGATGGTTCTATAAGGTGAAGAAATTTGTTGATGGGAGTGTGGAGAAGTACAAGGCTAGATTTGTAGCCTGGGGATTCTCACAAGTTAAGGGGATCAACTATTAAGAGACTTTCGCACCATTCGTGAGATACTCTTCCATTAGATCTATCCTTGCACTCTCAGTGCAGATGGGGTGGCACATTCATCAGATGGATGTGAAAACTGTGTTTCTCAATGGATTTATTGAGGAAGAAGTGTACATAGAGCAACCCGAATATTTTGAGATATTTTACAGTGAGTTTCATGTGTGTCGACTCAAGAGAGCATTGTATGGGTTGAAGCAAGCACCTCATGCTTGGTTCACTCGGGTTAACATTTTTTTCACCCAAGTTGGGCTTCACCAAAAGTGAAGCTGATGCAAACCTGTACCAAATTTTGGTTGATGGTAGGCTCTTGATTATCATAATTTATGTTGGTGATCTAATTTTGACAGGTCATGATCAGTTGATAAACTCATGTAAGGAGGATCTTGCAAGGGAGTTCGAAATGAAGGACATGGGAATCCTTCACTATTTCCCTAGTTTGGAAATATGGCAGCGGGATGGTGAAATTTTTGTTTCTCAAGGCAAGTATGCCAAAGAGATATTGGGTAAGTTTCATATGGAGAGTTTTAAACCCATGAACACTCCTCTTCCATGAAATTGGAGGAAAGAGGAAGCTACTTTTGGAGAAGTAGTGGATGCTACTGTCTACAAGTTAGCATGGGTTCACTGATGTACTTAGTGAACACTACACTAGACATTTGCTACGCAGTTAACCAGTTGAGTCAATTTATGGTTAACTCGACCAAGCTATTTTGGAAGGCAAGGAAGCATGTCTTTAGATATCTCAGGGGCACTACACAGTATGGATTATGGTACATACGGATAGAGGGAGTGAAGCTTCAAGGTTTAACGGATGCAGATTGGGCAGGCAGTCCATCAGAAAAAAGGAGCACATCAGGAGGGATCTTCAGCATAGGATCGACATCAGTTTCTTGGTACAGTAGGAAGCAGTGATCTATGGCACTTAATTCAACCGAGGCAGAGTACATGGCAGCAAGTCAAGCTACATGTGAGGCCATCTGGATGAGAAATGTCCTGGTTGGTTTGTTTGGTTCTCAGATGGATCTGACTATGATACATTGTGATAACCAGAGTTGCATTAAACTCTCTGTTAATATGGTGTTTCATGATAGGTCCAAGCACATAGACATCTAGTACCACCATATCAGAGATTGTGTTCAGAGACACATTATGTTACTTCAATACATTCCCACGGAATATCAGGATGCAGATATTCTAAAGAAGGTGCTTACTAGGAGAAAATTTGAATACCATAGAGGCAGGATTGGGGTGGCAGATAATCCCTTTCTTGTTGAGAGGGAGTGTTTAATTCCAATAAGAAATTGCAGCACACACACTAGTGTGGGACCAATAGGTCCTACTAATACATTAGTGTGATGGCCAAATTAATTAATTAATTTGGTGTAATGTCTAATTTAATTTTTCCTTAATGAAATTGGACAATAAAATGTAATCTTATCTCATGGTCACTTGCAATATTTAACTGAGTGTGATAAACTCAGTTCTCTCATGTATTTCAAGTTGAGGGTGGTTGGTGAGGCATGCAGAGTAATTCTATTAGTTATGGAGTTCGAATTGCAGTTGGTGCATTAGTTTAATGCATGAGTAATCAGTAAACTCAGTTAGGCGAGTTAGAGTCAGTTGAACTAGTTGTAATTGTGTTGCACTAGTGAGAGATCAAGTGAATTAAATATTATTTAATTCAAAATCAATGATCTTCCATGCAACTGATGATTTACTATTAATAGTTGCATGCATGTTAGTTCTAGTGGAGACCCAGTTGAGACAAAGGTTAAAGGGAGGTTAACTATCAATTGTGTGATTAATAGGTTTCTTGCATGCAACCAGACATCCATTGGAGTGCCCATGATCCTTGCGCAGTTTACGAAGGCCAAAATTCCTAAAATATAGGGATTTCATTCATTAGGAATTGCGCAAGCAAGGAAGGTTGTTTAGAGGCTGATAATTGGCTAAGTGTTGGCTAGTTTTCTCCAAGACAGTGTGAGACAGTTGTGAGAGTGCAGGAGACTCTTGTGAGAAGATTGCATGGTAATTGTTTCATGATTATATGGTTAATATACAATAGAATATAGAGGGGTTTTGAGCAGCAAACTCTCCCAGGAAATTATCTATGTTGTGGTTTGATTTTATTCTTTCTTTGCTTCATGTGATTGGAGCTTGTGTTTAATTTCCGTAATTGATTTGTATAATCGATTCAGTATCTAGCTTTAGTACATTCTTAGATCGGATTGAATCCATCGATATACATATGTTTGTATAATTTCTACAACGCGCACCAATATTCCTTATGGGAGGGTTGATTTGTCCTACAAAGTCAATGGCACATTTATCAAAAGTCTGCAAAGTCACCAGTGGTTGCAGTGGCATTTCATCTCTACCCTAGGGTTTCCCCATTCTTTGACACGCATCACAAGCGCGACAATACTCTTTTTAATCACTGTGTACCGTAGGCCACCACAAATCAGCCCTAAAAAATTTCAGCACAGTTGGATTTCCTACATAATGACCTCCTTCAACCCCTACATGTGATTCTATTAGGATGCTCTGACTTTCAAACTCCGACACATAGCACCTCAATCCCTCATCAGCTCCCATATTATACATCTGACTCGCAATTAAAGTAAATACTGTTGTGCACAAGACCAATTATTTCTTCTTCTTAAATGTATACTCCGTAGGCACACTGCCAGTGGTCAGAAAGTGGATAATATATGTGAAGTGGTCATCGACTACTTTAATGGAAAATTGTTGCGTACATTGTAATCCATCCTCCAAACTAGTTGGGTCCTCTCCACATTCAATGTGTGATAAATGGTCTAGACCTCCATTCAATATCCATGGCTTTACAATCACCTCAAAATCATACTCCTGAAATAATAAGAGTCATCTACAAATACCCCCCCCCCCAACACAGGATTTTTGACCAGGTACTTCAAAGCAGAGTGATCAATGAACATCTTAAAGTGTCTCCTAGCAAATAGTGAAGAAACCTCTGTAGTGCATAGACCATAGCTAACCCTTCTCTCTCTCTTGTCAAGTAGTTGCGCTCAACACATGACAATTTCTTACTCACAAATGCAATTGGATGATCGATATCTCCAGCTCCTAGTTGCGCGAGTACAACTCCTAGCGCAATACATGAAGAATATATATGTACATGGAATTCCTTTGTCCAGTCCATAAATACCAATATAGGCGTAGTCACCATTTTCGCCTTAATCAGCTCTAAACTCTTCTGGAAGTCCTCATCCCAATAAAAAGAGGAGTCCTTTATAAAATTCTCCATCGGCGCAGTAATCAGCACATAGCCTTGAATAAACTTTTTGTAATAGCCAGTATGCCCAAAAATTGAGTGCAACTGCTTCATATTTGTTGGAGCCTCCACCTTAACAATAAAAAAAATCTTAGCTGGATCGACCATCAATCCTTGTTGATAGACAATATGATCCAAAAAAATCCTGAAAGGGACATCGAATATTCATTTGATCAGATTCAGTGAGATATGATGTTTCCAAAAACACAGCTACACGACATTACTTTGTATTGGAATGATCCCCATTCCATCGCAAAGGTTGTCTTACTTTTGTATTCAGGCATGACTCGTATCTTGTGGTGTCTAGAAAATCCATCAGTGGATGAGTAGGCCTCCTGCCCTCCCACATTGTCCAATACTTCTTCAGAAAATGGAGTTGGAAATGAGTCATGCACACAAGCATCATTCAACTTGCGCATATCCACAAAAATCCTAATTTGTCCTTTGGTCTTATTTTCTTAGACCACCATAGGGCTTACCCAATTTGATTCTTGTATTGGTTCATTGATCCCTGCAAAAACCATTTTCTCCAGCTCCTCCTTGACCTTTTGTTTATACTTAGGATTCAACATGTAAGGGATTTGCTTGATAGGCCTAGCATCTGGCTTCAAAGTGATTTTCATTGCAACAATATCCCTGAAAATACCTTTTAACTCTAAAAACTTTGTGAGAAATAAGTCCCAATATTTAGTGAGAAACTCTGAAACCTTAGCCACGGTATCTTCATCCCAATAATACCCTATTTTGGAAATATTAGGTTTCGATTCTCTTCCAATGTTGATTTTCCTAAGCTTCATGGGTCCAGTCACATCTGGCACTTCAACCATAGGCCCCGCAACTACGCGTTGACCTTCAGACTTAGGGATATTAATGTTTCTTTAGTATTATTCATTATCTTCAATAGTCACATTCCAACATTCAACGATATCCTTCATCTGCGCATCCCATGTTGGTAGGGCTCGTTCTTCTGGTTCCTATGGCATGTCAAACACCACATCTTGAATCGTGTGTAAGGCAGTATTGATGGATGGGAATCCAGTATTGATGGATGGGAATCCACTCTCAAAATTGAAGGTTAAAACAAATATTTTCCTTAGCGTGGTCCATTCCATTGTGCCTCGTCGCAACTCAACCTCCAGATACCAGTTCATATGTATCCGTCTTAAAGTATGGGTGAATGTATGTACCCATCCTGGCGGCGGCTCTTCTCCCAAAGCTGCATTCCACCTGGCTAAATGCATGCATAGATCTTCTTTGCCTGCATAGGTTCCTTCCAACTAGATATTGGGTTGTCTGAATCGCAGTTGCATCATGTGGGTACATTCTTCCCAATCCGAAAATTTGTCCTTGTGCGTTTCCCACCAACACGCTAGGGTTGAGCGCAGAGCTAATTCAAGCATAGGGAACCATTGTGTCTCTGGAACAACCTTTTCAAATTCATCTAAAAAATAATTTACACTTCCTAAACCATCATAATAAGGTAATTCTTGCACCTCATAAGATATGCATTGTAGAGATCTAGTGACTTGGTTGCGGTGTAGTGTCGAGACTTCATGCAAACGGTTCTACCAATTCTTCAATTCCTCATCTGAGTCTGAGTGGAATGAACTATCCCTATCCTAACTAAGCCTACCATATTCTATGGGATTGATCCAACCTTCATCTCTCACAGTTAGCTTGTATATATGATCAACTTCCTCTTCTGCGTGCACCGGTTATGTGTCTATTTCTCCTTCTGTAGGGCCTAGTGGGACCACAACCTTGGTTCCATTGTTTTCAAAAACCATACTTCTGCACTTGAGGTTGATGATAGCATCCATGTTAATAGCCCAATATAGACCCAACATCGCATGGTATGGATATGAATCATCAACAATTTGAATGACTTCAAAATCAATCAGTGCCTTAACTCCTTCAATATCAACTATGACCCCAGAAATTCTACCCATTGGTATAATCTTCTGTTGATTTTCCATGCGTAGCTGTATTGCAGACCATTCCAGCTTAGGCTCTCCCATTTTTTTCCAAGTTTGATTTGGTAGTACATTTGCATCAGAGCCCATATCCAAAATGACTTGGTCCATTTCAAACTCACCTATCTGAGCAGTCAGGCGCATCTCTCGGCCAATTCTTCTCTTGTACTTGTAAATCTTATTGACAGCCTTTTGCTCCATCTGAGGTTGTTCTTTCTCGGCACAACTATTAATAAAATATTGAAGATTCTCAACTACCTTCTTATTTCATAGAAGCTTGATACAGGCTTTCAAAAATGGTTTCATCTCTACAGGCTCGGCCCCTTCGAAGATATTTGTGGCAGGTTTTCTTGGTACTCTAGATGTGGCACGATCCACGAAATCCTTCTTTGCTACGACAAAGGTTTCCTTATCCCTTTGTAGATTATACCCTTCCTTTTTCTCAGGATATTTCTACACCCAAAAATCAATGACAACTTTCTTACCTTCTGCTTTATCTTCTCCAATTGCTACACTGCTTCTGGTCACAATATTTATGCTAGGGTCTTCAGTGCACGATTCTGCTCTCATCATTTGAACATTCTACGTAGGTGCCTGTGGTTTCTTTTCCTACATTTTTGCAAACAATAAATGGAAATCACTGCGCCCAGACAACGATGCAGGTGAATCTGGTCCTCTACCCTCAACCTGCAATCTATATGAAGCAGCCTACTCAATCATCAATTCAAAGTTGTGACAGTTCTTCTCATCGTGTCCCACAGAGTGAAAAAAGGTGCAGTAAGTTTGTTGTAGCTCCAGAAATATATTTACTAAGCCTAGGAAATAATTTTTTCGTGTGCAGTCCGTTTGCTTGAAAAATCACGCACCATAGTTTGGGAACTTCACTATGCCCTGCCTAGGTCTTAATCGGACTTGGTCCTCTAACCACCAGATAGTTATTATATATAAGACACTGGTCCCTGTGATGCCCTTCATCTTTACAACGTGTGCACCATACTCCTACGCACACATCCTTTTCCTTTTATTGTCATAGATTTTGTATCTCTAAGTGTAATGAAACTAATTGGTTTTGGATTTGCTGAGCCCCAACTTGTGTTTTTGGTATAGATGAGACTTCCAACTTCATGGTGATCTCCACAAATTTAGCCTATGTCACAATATTCTATTGGTTTAAGGACTGGCGCAGATGTGGCAACATCATAGCAATGAACCATTCTTTGTGCTACCTGTCATTGATAGTAAATATTCAATCCATGATGGTGCGCTTCAATCGTTGATCTGCATCCCATACAGATTCATTCACTTCTTGCTAGATCTCCTTTAATTCGGTCACACATTGAGAGTGTGATTTTGGCTTTTTTAACTGCTCCTTCAATGTGGTTTTAAGCCCATCAATTTTTGCATTAGGGTTTTTTCCCATAAACCCCATGTACCAATCCAGCCCGCGTTCTTGAAATGCAGTAGACAGCTGTGATTTCTTAACATTATCGTTATTAATATGTTGTGATGTCCACACTGCATTTGTGAACAACCAAAATTGGTCAAAATATTCATATTCGACACCCTTGAAATTTTGCAACTTTATGGAATGATCTAGGAGGATCTCATAGGTACAAGTACAAGTGGCATTAGGAATGGCTCAAAAATAAAAGTGTTCAGAATTTTTTCAAACCGGCTCCAGATCAAAGTGTTTGTCACCCTGGTTTAAATGGTGTGAACGACACTCAAATTCGAGCCAGTACGGAGAATTTAGAGAAATTCAAAGTTGCAGTCAAAGTTGGACAGTGGGCCAGGTTTAAGTATCCTTCAATTTCACCATCAACCGGCAAAGAACCTAGCACCCGAGAAGCAGGAAAATTTGTTGGGTACTTATTTTTCCCAATAACCTCCATGTTCGAGAATATTTTTAAAAAGGGGCTATGGTTTAAAAAATCAAATATATATATAAATGGGTGGAAGCCCACCAACCCCGCCATCCCACAAAATTGTATCATCCTAATTGGGGGCGGGTTTTCAACCCTACACCCCAGAAATCCGCATTAAAAAAAAAAATTGGGGGGTGGTTGTCAACCCTGCCACCCCGGACCACCCATATAAAACATGTGCCATGGGTGGGGGGTTTTTAGCCCCGCCAGCCTCGAAAAATACCACTATAAAAAGGTTACGAAGGCGAGGTGCAGTCGGGCCGCATGGAGTGGACCCACCCACCACCCAAGAGTTTTTATATACAACATATCACCAAAACGGGAGGGACGGGATTTGACCCCCCGACCCCTCCTTCGCCATTTAAGGGAGCTAACTGTTACGCCAGCGGAGGTGCTTTGAGCACTCTGCCCTCCAATTTATATAAAACCTCATATGCACAGTGTGCTGCGGAGGCAGGGAAAAATGGGAGTGGAACCAGGAGCGGGCCAGAGGGGCGGAACCATGCCCAGAGAATCTTGAGGGGAATCGGAAAGATTCCCTAAGGTGAAGAACTTGCCAGTGTCAGTTTTTGGAAAATATTATGTCGATTTTACACCTCTTTGCAACATGATTTCGATGGTGATGTCCGTTTTTGTAGCTGGGCTCTCCATTTTTTGGCCATTTTCTATATTGGAGGTATAAGGGTGCTTCATTTAATTTCACTTGTACTTCTTCTTCTTCTTTCCACTTAATGAATGAAGGCCTCCCCATTGTTGAGCAAAGCCCAGAGACGTAGTCCAAATTGGACGAACTGCGTTATCAACTCTTGTTGTCAAATTTTCATGCTTTCATGTTCTTCTTCTATTGTTTCATGTGCACTTTAAGTTTTCATGGTTAACATGTCATGTTTCAAGTAATTCTTCACACATCTAAAATAATTTGATCTTGGATCATGAAAGTAGCCATATCGACTTCTGGTGGTGGAGGTGGAAGTGGAGTGGATGAAGTTTTAGTGTGAGATGAATTTGGAAGTGGAGTGGATGGGATCTGTCCTATGTCCAATGACCCAGAAATACTTTGATCTTGTAATCCCTATTCTTCTGAGTGCGCAAATGCACTAGATATACTTGTTTTAGACTCCTCGTTGCTTTTAGATTTACCTTTGAGAGGGTTATAAACAAAACTTTCTTCTAGGTCTACCCTATAATTTTTTCCGCTATGCGTAGTTGGGCCTCTTCGAGACATTCACTCAATGTGGTTGCACAGAGTACCCTTTTCACATAAAATAATTTTAAGCTACAGTTTCAATGAGCACATAAACTTACCTCTAGGGCCCTTGAAAAATATCCTTTTAGCTTCAGAATATGATACAAATGTATTAATATAAATTCAGTAACAAACCCACTCAAAATGCTATCAATCCAATAAAATATTGTGCAATTAATTTTATTGCTAGATTTCTCCAACTACTGAACCATCTCAAGAGTCCACTTGGTGATTGCTTTGTCTTTTAGGCAGGTATGAAACTCAGTCAGCCGAGATAACCACTCCTGTAACTTAGTTGCAAAGGAAGCAAAGAAAATTCCGTGGAACTCTGTATAGATATACCTTTTCTCCAAAACCTCAGCAGATAATTTAGGGTTTCAATTTTCTTGGATTGCAAATTCGTGCACCTTCTTATCAAGCCAATCTTGCAGTTCGTTCTTCGTCGGATTCCACAACATCAAATCTCCTCCAAACAAATCCTTGTCCTGGCAACGGAACCCTTTTTTGGCTTGAGGGGTCCTGACACAGGTTCAGAGTGTTCTGTGTAACCAACAAAACCCACCAACTACTGGCCCTTTCAGCAATGATCTTCTTGCGTAGAACAAAGTCTCACCCGAAGTAGTATGGGGGGTGCTGGAACTAGGTTTCTGCACCCTGAGTGAGAATTTGATGTGTGATTTAACATTTCTTATTATATTTAATGCTTCTCAACCTGTGCGAACTTCACAGAAACCAGTCTAAAACAGATAAAAACCCTTAACAAAAATGCATAAACAAATTATTCTTCAATCATATCTAACTTATCAGACCAGAAACCACACTTGCGCAATCACAGAAATAGTTTTCCAGTAAAAACCCTTAACACATAAGTAATCCTTGAGTGAATACAAAGATTTTCCACTAATAATTAACTCAGATAAATATGCATTCAACATAAACATATTAACAGATAAGAAACATACTCATGCATAACACCTAGAAATTGAAACATAGTTCGCCAAAGCTTCTTATTTATTAATGGATATTCAACTCAGTACAATCCTTTTCCGCCTGCCCACCAGAGTCCATGCACACAGCTCAGGACTAGGTCTTCATGCACACAGCTTAGGACTAGGTCTTCATGCACACAGCTAGCAGTAGCCTTTATACCCAAATTGATCATAGACTTGCCCAAAACATAGATCAACACATTCATTAACATAAACATCTATCGATCTATCTATATCATTGCTCGGCTCGACTCTTACATATTTATAATACTTTGACATGCACATACCATGGTCTCAAACCATGGTTTAAGAATCATGGTTTCCCTTTTTACCCATTACAATTATAAAGAAGCTTTGACCTGCCCCAAATCCCCTTGACTTCTATGCGTAGTGTGTTTCAACAAAATTTAACCCAAAATTATACAAAAAAATTCCCTCAAGGGACCCCATCCCAACAATAAGTATGAGCTGATAAATAAGTCAAGGGGCTATGACATAAATTCTATCAATGACCAAGGGGTGCGCTTTTCCGCGCACATTATTACAAGGAAAACCATGCGCAAGTGCAAAGTGAATGAAGTCCCAGCAATTGTGGTCTCTTTATTTGCGCAATGCAGTAAATGGGTTCAGTTTAACCAGGTCGGCTATATGTGTAAGGGGTTCATTGCATTATTTCATGGAAGGAACCATAAGAGTCAAAATTTCCTACAGTTGAACCATATGTGTGTGAGGCTACGAGGTATGCCTCGCTTTGGTTTTTCAAGGAGCCGATGCGCACACAGGAAAAAAATACTTTTTGGGTATCAATGCAGATGGACCTACACATGGTGGTGAATCAATGTCCCAGTTTGTCACCTATTTTGTATGAGAAATATCAGAGCATCACCGATTTCAAGGTTGATTTTCATAGGGTATACCTTGAAACCAAAATGGATCCAATGAAGGAATGGCATATTTTTCCATATTTGGTCACAAAGGATGACCTTGTAGGGTTCATAAAGCAATGGTCGATAGGTTGGATGAATCCACCTGTAGGAAGCAGAGAAGCAGAGAAAGACACTATGCAGCATGTGGGAACCAGTGGAAAGGACATAGAGGCACAATAATACACAGAGCAAGAAATCGAGAAGGACGGGGCAGAAACCGAAGGAACAGATCCAGATCAGGGTGGCTAGGACCCTCCCAGTGACGTAGAGCTAGAGGATTCACCATTCATCGTTTGAAAGCGAGTACCTAAAACAAATACAAAGATCCCAAGGAAGAAGAAGAAATAAACCAAGTCTTGAGGAGCAACACTGCTTGTCCTCACCGAGGGGGACATCGACGAGATTGGGGATAATGTTCAAGAAGAGACAGAAGAAACATGGAACAAAATCTAGGATCACTACAAAAAAATATTGATATAAGTTTAGCAAGGAATGCATGAACTCAAAGTGATGGCACAAACAATGAGACAACAAGAGCAGTCAGCCATCCAACAAGCATAGACAAGTCAACCAGTGCAGCTAGAGTGCCGAATAGAAACATAATTTGGTTTGAGAATTTTGCAGATACCAGGAGGAGTGCTACAATTCGAAGCTGAAGAAGAGAGAGAGTGCATGAAAGCATGTAAAAGTAACAATATGAACATCATTTCACTTCCAACCCAATTCTTTCACGAGTTCCACCAAAGCATCACAGAAGAATTAAGGGGGTGAGAACATCGCGCCTCACAGTTCACCATGCATATGTAGAAGGAAAGGACCACAATGAAGATGGAGCTTGATCAGGTACACAAGAAAGGAGACGAGGTACATGAACAACAAAAACAGTTGGAAGTAGCCATAGGAAAAACTTGTAGTGAAGTTCTGGACATCTAGGTCTTCGTAGAAAAGCCATCAGCAGACAAGGTTTCGAAGCTCACCCTCACGATAAAATTTTCAAGCACGACATTGAGGATTTGAAGCTTGAATACCATGTACATATTACTGATCTAAAACTAAGTCTGCATACAATCACACCACTAGAGGTGTGTGAGCAGAGGAAAGTGGATCTCAAAACAGTACTAGAAGGCATCTCCACCACAGTAAAGGACTGTGGTAAGCTTTTAGATGATACAATGGAGATTTAGACCTTGCTTCAGGAGGATCCAAAAATTCAGCAAATTGAGGAAGAGATACACGTGAAGAAGAAGCAGTTGGATGAAATACAAGAAATTTCGAGGACATTAGTAGTTGCGCAGAGGATCATCAGGATAATAGAAGGAAACAATATTCAGAGTCAAATAGAAGATCTTCGGACAAAATAAGAGTTGATAACAGTTAGGACTCAACCATGGAAGGATGAGGCCATTCAAATTTCTCAGTCGGTCGATGGAAATCTCAAGGATATGTGATAGAGGTAGAAAGACGCCCTATAGAAGACAACCAAACCGACAACAATGAAGTTGCTCGAAGAAGTGCGCTAGGAATAATAAAAAAAAACAGAAATGCTTCGGCCCTGCAACAAGGCCTACGACAGCATAACAATGAATATTTGGGGCGTACCAGCTGAGTTACTCAAGACGAGTCACATGTGAGTGTTGGGGGCATGTTGGGCGCAGCCCAATGTGGTCTATTTTTGGTCAAAGACTCTGAATCTTGAGGAGCGGAGTGCTCGGTACCGCGAAGATAAATCTACTGCGTGGTGCTTAGGGGCTTCGAGGTGGGTCAAAGCCCCTTATTTTGTAATAGGTTTCAAGATTTAGCTAGTTGTTTTCTTGAAGCCCATGGTATATGGACCATGGTTTTGTATTAATGTGAAGATATATAAAGCAATGTAAGGCTTTTTCAAAAATATAGATAACCTGGATAGTTGATGAGCACAATTTTTGTATTCTTTGTCTTTAGCATTTTTTTGGGCCTTAAGGGAAGGCTCTGTAACTGAGTGCATGGAGACCTTGGAATAGTCTAAGGCTTTGTGCGCAGACCACCTACAACTGTGTGCATAGGTCGAAGAATTATATGCATTGAACATATCCATATTTAATAAAGAAGAAAAAAATTGGAATATTCTATGTTTTAAGTGTTTCTTTTATATGTTTATGCGAAGTAATGGTTGCAATTGAATGATATGATAGCGCAGATTATCTTATGTTGTAATAGGTTTATGTTTATATGGATGATGTGAAGTAATTGGTTAATTTATATCGCGCAATAGTAATATCAATGTTAAAATATTATTTTAAGTGCAGAGAAGCGAAGTAAATCCACCTCGGGCAGTCCCTCAAGGCTGTAAAATCTTGGTTCTACAGCCACCCATAGCCACCTCAGGTGAGACTGCGATCTGCTTGTATGTTGTTGTCAAAAATGCCAGTGTTTAGGGTTTTGTAGGTGCAAATTACAAGTCGAACCTACTTCAAGCCCAAAATGAGCTAGCACCTATTCGAGGGGGAAACCTCCTTTACATCACATAAACCAACAATTCTTGGATGATACAAATTATTATACCTCCTTGCTATATATAGGAGTTTAAGGGGTCACAATATAATTAGAGCCTACATAACAATAATAATGTAAGGACACAACAATAGAAATAGTGGGCTTTTATGGGGCATAATAACAATATGGGGGATACAAGGGCACTAAAATAACAATAGGGGGCTACACTAACAATAACAATAAAGAGGCCATACTAGTATTATAGGGACCTAACATTTCCCTCTCCTTCAAAAAAGTGTTTTCCTCAATGCTTGAGAAGTTCTGGATGCTTCTGTATAAAATTCTCATCCTCCCACGTGGAATAATCAACAAGTAAGTTCTTCCACTTAATGAGATACTCTAAAATTGATCGATTTCGTAGTTTTCGGGTTCTTTTTTCCATGACTTCTTCAGGCTCCTATATGATTTTTACTTCTTCATCAAGTTCTGGAAATATTGTTTGAACTGGGAGCTTGTCACTGATAACCTTATTTAAGCACTAAACATGGAAAACTAGGTGAACTCAGGAATATGTAGGCATCATCAATTTGTATGGAATGGTACCAATATTTTGAAATACATTTTAAGGACCATAGTACATAGGTTATAATTTATTATCCTTCCTAGCTTGCTTGAGGGACTTTTGTTTGTATGGTTGTAGTCGTAAAAATACCTAGTCTCCTACATCAAAACTTATTTCACTGTGATGTTGATCAACTTGTTGTTTCATTTGATTTTTTGCCAGAGTGAGGTTATCTTTTAAGAGTTGGAGAAATTGTTGTTGATGCTCGATGTGATCTTCTACTGCTTGAACCCTATAATATTTTGTTAAAGATGATGTAATGGATGGTGGATGATATCCATAAAGTGCCATAAATGGGGTCATTTTTGCTGCAGTATGGAAGGAAGTGTTATACCACCATTCAGCTAGAGGTAACCACTTGAACCATCATGTTTTTTTATCAAATACAAAGCAACAAAGATATCCTTCTAAAAAGTTGTTTACTATCTCATTTTTCCCATCAAATTGAGGATGATAAGTTGAGCTACGAGCTAATTGAGTACCCATATAAGAAAATAATTCCGTCCACAAATTTATAGTGAAAATGGGATCTTTGTCACTTACAATGATCTTTGTGTTTCCATGTAGCTTTTGAATTGTTTCCATAAATGTAGTAACAATTGTATTGGCTTTAAATGGATGAGATAATGCACAAAAGTGTGCATAATTGGTAAGTCTATTAACTACCACCATGATGACACTCTTTACTTCAGACTTGGATAAACCCGTGATAAAATCCACTGAGACCTCCTCCCAACGTTGAATTGGAATGGATAAAGGTTGTAATAGGCCTGGGATCTTAATTGTCTCAACTTTATTTTTTTCGAAAAAAAAAAACATTCCACCATAAACTTTTGAATAATAGATTTAAGGCCATCCTAAAAAAATTTCTGCTTGACCCTATGGTAAGTTTTTAAAAATCTTGAGTGCCCTCCTATGGGGGAGGTGTGCAATACCAAAATAATATCTTGTTTGATTTGGAAATTATTACAGAGATATAAGCAATATTTGTAACATAATGAATCATTTTTCCAGATAAATGTATCAAGTGTATTGGGATCTTGCTGCAAATTTTGAATGAGTGTCCACGCCTCTTCATATTTCTTCCATTCATCCCTTGATTCACTTATCCAATCAGGTTGGATAATAGAAATGGCACAGAGCAATGCTTCCACATCATCATCCTTTCTTGAGAGTGCATCTGCAACAACATTTTTATTCCCTTTTTTGTAGACAAGTTCAAATTCATAGCCCAACAACTTGGTGACCCATTTTTGTTTCTCTTATGAAGATAATCTTTGTTCCAAAAGGTATTTAAGACTATCATGGTATTGTTTTACATTAAAGTGTCTTTCCATTAGGTAAGGTCGCCATTTCTTTTGGTGCCTATAGTATTGCCAACATTTCCTTCTCATAAATATGATTCTGTAAATCATTTCCATTGGTTGGATGATTTTCAAAATAAATGGGTCTTCCTTCTTGCATTAAAACAATACCAATTCCATTTTGAGGCATCACATTCCACTATAGAGGTTTTTGTGAAATCTGGTGTAGCTAAGACCAATGCTTGGCACATTTCCTCTTTAAGATGTTCAAAGGCATTAGTTTCTTCTAGAGTCCAAAAAAATGCATATTTCTTCAGTAATTTTGTTAGATGCCCTTCTATTCTCCCCTAAATCTTAACAAACTTGCGCCAATACCTAGTCAACCCAAGAAATCTTAAAGATTATTTAGGGTTGTGGGGATTTTCCATTCCTTAATGGATTTAATTTTGTTAGGGTCTAACTTAACACCCTCATGAGATACAATATGGCCCAAATATTCCCCCTCCTATACTCCAAAGAAGTATTTGGAGGTTTTTTCATATAATTGTTTCTCCTCCAATAGTTTGAGAACCCTATCAACATGTTGAACATGATCCTTCCAAGACTTGTTGTAGATTAATATATCATCAAAAAGTACTAAAACAGATTTTCTAAGGAAGGGTTTGAAAATGGAATTCATCAAACCTTGAAATGCAGAATGTGCATTATTAAGGCCAAAAGGCGTGAACAAAAGTTCATAATGACCTTCATGAGTTCTCTGTGTTTTTTTTGGAATCTCTTCAGTATTAATTCTAATTTGATGGTGTCCTGAATGAAGATCCAACTTGGTGAAGTAAATTGCTCCATGTAATTCATCCAAAAATTCATCAACGAAAGGAATGGGAAATTTATCTTTAATAGCGAGCTTGTTGATTTTTCTATAATTTGGACACGTGCACCATGATCCATCCTTCTTGTGCACCAATACTATTGGAGTAGAGAAATAAATTTGACTAGGTTGAATTATACTGATCTATAACATTTCTGCGACCATACATTCAATGTCACTCTTTTGGTCATAGGGATATCTGTAAGGCCTAATGTTTGGAGGAACGCTTCCTGGAAACAAGTGAATATCATGATCATAATCACAAATAGGTGAGAGACCTTTGGGAGTATCAAATACCTTGGAATATTATTGTCCAAGAATTTTTGGAGATCTGGAGATATATATGATTTCAATGTTTTTACCTCTAGGGCACATAATTGTGCAATTATTCCTTGTTTCTCTTTCTTCAAAATATTTTTCATGTCATTAGAACTAATTATCTTCCCTGTTTTTCCTATATTACCCCTTAATTCAATTTCCTTTCCTTTCCAAAAAAATTCTTGAAAAATTCTTGAAAATTAAAAGCTATCATCCCCAAAGATTATAACCATTGGACTCCTAGTACAACATCAACACCACCCATTAGAACGGAAAGCATTTAACTATTCAATACATATTCCCCCATGGTTAGATTGATAATGAGCATACTTTCAAAATAAATTTACAGTTCCTCCATTTGCAACCATCACTTAACACTCAGGTGCTAGATATCGAAAGCAATTTAATTCCTTGGTTATCTTACAACGAATAAAATTATGGGTACTACCTGAATCAATCAACACTGTTACCTTTTTCTTCTTGATATGTCCTTTTATATTGAGAGTTTGGAGAGTGGTAATTACCACTAGTGCAATACAATAAAAGGTCGGATTCATTTATTATTTCACTGGAGTTGGTTCCTGGTGTATATCCTCTTCTTTTGATTTTTCTTGTTCCTTTTATTCCTCTTCATAATCTATGTAAAATAATTTATTCTCGGCACACTTATGACATTTAGTGTATTTTCTATCAAAACTATAACAAATTCCTTTTGCTACTTTTTCCTCCAATTTTTGTGGTGTCAAACTTGTAGGTTGTAGAAGGCTAGAAGCAACATCACTTCCCTCTTTATAATTGTGAGTGGTAGACTTAATTTTTGCCATAATTTTTCTTTCAAATTTTCTTACCAGTTACCACTTTGAATTCCTTCTCCAATGAATCATGTTCCCAAAGGAAAACCTCATGTTGAATTTTATCCTTTAAAGTTCCTATGAAGATATCAATCCTATGCTCCTATGGAATATCATTCACCTTGATATTTAATATTTGGAATTCCTCAATGTGCTCTGCCATGGAACCTTTTTGTTTGACATTTATCAATTGGCTAAATATGGTATTTATTTTTCTATCCTCATAATGTGCTACCAAATTTTCGACAAAAAAATTCCAAGTGAAAATTGATTTACGAGAATAAATCCATCGATAATGTTGAAATTGGAAACAAGAAAATTTGAAAATGGCAACCAAAAATGGAATCTAGAAAATGGCACCATATGAGGCTTCTCATTTAATTTTCCCTTAATTAAATTGGAAGAAAAATTGTAATTTCATCTCATGAAAATTTGTATTAGTTAACTAAGTCAGGAAGACTTAGTTAGATTAGGAAATTTGATTTGAGGATCTAAGAGGATGCATGCAAAGGAATTTTTTGTTTTTAGGGGGTCCATATATAGTTATTTTTTAGTTGTAATTAGTTAAATCAATTTAACTAGTTCTAACTGAGAGATGAGCTAGTGAGAGGTCCAATGAATTAAATTTAATTTAATTCGCATGCAGTGATCAGTAAATTAATTGATAATTCACAATAAAAAATTGTAACATGTCAGTTCTAATGAAGGCCCGGTTGAGACAAAGGTTAAAGGGAAGATAACTATCAGTTGTACTATTAGAAAATTGTACATGTCATGCATGAGGTCATTGGGAATTCCATGAAGGATTGCGAAATAATTAATTGATATTTTCCTAATTAATATGGACTCAATTAGCCCAATAATGTGTAAGGGAGGCATACCAGGAAGAGGCAAGAAACAAGTTAAATATTGGACTAAACTTGCTTTGATTGCAAACCAGATCCAAGCTAGATCAGAGTCAGACAGCCAACAGAGTACAGGAATTTTCTCAGTGTGAGGAATAACATTGTATTATTTCATGATATTGACTTTATTAAATATATATATAACGGTGTTTTGAGTAGTTTCTTTCCCAGACACATCTTGTGTTGTGCGATTGATTATTTATTTCTCTTGCTTGTTATGTGATTGTGCGATCGTATTCAGTTTTGCAAATTGTAGAATGATTTAGTATTTTTTTTTACTACATTAAAATATTAGATTGAATCTCATTGTTATATTTTCTACATGGTAAGAGAGTGCCAGGAATCACAATAGAAGAGAAGAACAAAGTTTTTTCTTGAACATGTTTGAATTTCCAGATTTATTCTTTGGTATCCAACAGCAGATCAATATGTCTTTAAATCACTTGAGACTAGAATATGCTCTTGAGGGAAATTCTAATTACATAGCTTGGAAGGATAGGATGGAGGTAGTGCTCGAGGAAAACAGATCAAATAAATTCATATAAAATGATATTCCCAAGCCCGCAGCAGTAGATGCTCAAATTCTTGATGCATGGAACAAGAAGGTAGCAAAGGCGAGAAGGATCTTGTTATAAGGAGTTTGAGATCATATTGTCTCGAGTATCCATGGGAAGGTGACTCAATATGATATGTGTAAGGCCTTGACAAATTTATTTTAGAATAGAAGTGACCATAGGAAGTTGCTGTTGAAGGACAAGCTCAAAAAGATCAAGATGGAGGAGGGTGACAAGATCCAAAAATACTTGCAGAAGTTCACTCAGTGTCAAGATGAGCTTGGAAGTGTTGGGGTGAATGTTGTTGATGATGATTTGGTGAGCCTAACACTTCCAGGCCTTCTCAAGAGCTGGCATAGTTACCAGGAATCTATGAATGGGAGGGAGAAGTTACCAAACTGGGATCGTTTGTGGTCCTACTTAGTAATAAAAGATATAAGGCGAAGCACTTGATATGGGACCTCTGGCACAAACAAAGAAGAATATTTTGCATTTCTCGGAAAATGAAAGAAAGCCAAGGGAAAGAAACCACAAGGCGAAGAGGGAAATAGAGACTTTTCCAAGATGAGGGGTTTTCACTATCACGAGCACGGGCACTATGCCTTGAATTGTCCACATAAAAAGGCAAGTAAGAATTATCCTGCAGCTACAGCAGGTGAAGTGCTAGCTTCACAGTTTGAGCTTTATTTTACTCTCATTGCATGCATGGACAACATTTTAATGGGATTCATGTTGTATATAGACAACGGTGCCTCATTCCATATGACGAGGAATAGAGATATCTTCAGCAACTTGGAGGAGAAGGACCTCCAACAGAAAATAGAGTTTGGCTATGATGGGAGGGATAGCGTGATCGACATAGGTACAGTTACCTTTCAGAGGGAGTCGAGATTTCCTCCCAGACTGACAGATGTTTTTTATGTTCCAGGACTAAGGAATAATCTTGTCTCCGTAGCGGTAGTTAAATATCATGGCTATGATGTGATGTTTAGAAAAGGAAAGGTGTTCCTTAGACACATCGCCATGGGATGGGTGATACAAATCAGTGTAAGATTCAATAACCTATATGCTCTCGAGGTCTAAGATGCATGAAAATCTTTGAGGATCAAAGAAGAGGTTAGTGGTTTGGTGGTTGATAGGGGGCATAAATTACCTCTTAACCTGTAGTCTCAGAAGAAGACTTTGAAGGTTTTGGAGTAGCCACAATTAGAGAAGAAGAGAGGAGACTGAATGGAGGAAACCACTCAAGCAGAGACCTCCAAGAGGGGGAAATTTCGATCCATATTGGCAGAGGGAGCACATGCAACCATGCCTCTAGGTGAGAGGTGGGGAGATGTGTAGACATAATCCCAAGAGAATAAATTTGGGCAGGGTCCATTAAGATGGCATGTCTCATGGATCAAACCTAGCTATGAGGATCCCACAATATATAGTGGTAGGAAGGATCAATAATATTGATGCGGTCAGATGTAAAGAATACTTAAATCAAAGTGGCAAATGTCAGATACTGGAGCGCCGATCAAAGTTGGCATCAGTGCAAAGGACACATATCCAGAGCCAGCAACAACACAAAGTTTCCAGTAGACAATGCAATAGCTAGCAGCAGTCAGAGACTTTGATGACAGATGCATCATAATGATTCATTTTTTTTGTTTGGAGGTTATTTAGTTTCAAGAGCACTAGAGAAGTGTTGCATGCAAAACATTCAAATGGTACCAGATCATGATAGATTGAATTCCTTTATTTTTGAGAGGGAGTGCTGAAATTGAAAACAAGAAACATAGGAAATGGAATCTAGAAAATGGCACCATATGAGGCTTCTGACTTAATTTTACTTTAATTAAACTCGAAGAAAAATAGTAATTTCATCTCATGACAACTTGTATTAGTTAACTAAGTCAGGAATACTTAGTTAGCTTAGAAAAATGGAGTTGAGGGTCTAAGAGGATGCATGCAAAGCAATTTTCTATTTTTAGGGGGTATAGATATAGTTATTTGTTAGTTGTAATTAGTTAACTTAATTAATTGAGTTAAATTCAGTTTAACTAGTTCTAACTGAGAGATGAGATAGTGAGAGGTCCAGTGAATTAAATTAGATTTAATTCACATGTAGTGATCGATCCGTTAACTCATAATTCACTATAAATAGTTGTTGCATGTCAGTTCTAAGGAAGGCCCAGTTGAGACAAAGATTAAAGGGAAGATAACTATAATTTGTACTATTAGAAAATTGTACAGGTCATGCATGAGGTCATCAGGAATGCCATAAAGGACTTTGCAACCATTAGTTGGTATTTTAATTAATATGGGATCAATTAGCCCAAGAATGTGTAAGGAAGGCAGTCCAGGCAGAGGCAAGTACTAGGTAAAATATTGGACCAAACTTGCTTTGCTTGCAAGCTAGATCCAAGTTAGATCAGAGTGAGACAGTTAACAAAGTGCAGGAAGTTTCTCAGTGTGAGGAATAACATTGTATTGTTTCATGATCTTGACTCTATGAAATATAAAAATAATGGGGTTTTGAGTAGTTCCTTTCCCTATATATATCTTGTGTTGTGCAATTTTTTATTTATTTATCTTACTTGTTATGTGATTGTGTGATCATATTTGGTTTCCAAAAATTGTAGAAGGATTCAATATTTTATTTTAGTACATTACAAGATAATATTGAATCCCTTGGATAGACTTTCTACAGATACCACAAAATTTGATTTTGTTCTAAATATAAAGATGCAATGTGTACCTTTTATGTGTTTGACACATTATGTATATCAAAAAATTCATCCATCTATAGTATCCATGTTATGAGATACTTGCCATCAAACTTCCTCATATCAATCTTTCAAATGTGGCTAGTCTTCAACCCACTATTGGAGTCTCTAAAATCAAAATTTGTATTCATTTTATCCTCGTCACGATTTTCATGAAGTACCTTTTCATCGCTAGGAAGAATTTCTTGTAGCAACTTTGTAAAACCTTCCTTCAAATCTCCCAGGTCCCTTTTCATTTCTATTTTTAAACCATCCTTCAAACCTTCCATCTTAACATTTATTCCATCCTTCAAATATTCCATGTCTTCTTTTAAAAATTATTTAAGCCATCCATCTTATCTTCTTCGTATTATTTTAAACCATTATTCAAGACATCCATATTAGCTTCCATTTCATTTTTTTTACTCTTTGCGAGAGAAAAATTTGTTGCACGTAGTCTCATAATTTTGATATATCATGTTGCATTTCTTCCTCTTCTTCATGCATCATAGTAGCTCTTTCTGGTTGCTTACTAGGTGCGTCCATTTTTTTTGGTTCCATGCATTTTTTAATCAAACAACGATATATATGCTTCACTATGTTCTTTAAATCACTTCAAATTGATTTTTCAAACAAAATTTACACAATTTAAAAAATAAAAAAAAATAAAAAAAAAAATACACACCTTTTTCTTGCTTTTTAGGAGCTTAATATTGAAACTGTTGTATAGTTTTAATTTACGCTCTTCAAAGTCTGAAATTCCATAATTTTCTAGAACCCTATGTCTTATTTCCAATGCCATAAGTCAGACCAAAATTGTATTATTCAAGATGAAGTTATTCCAAATATCTCACGATGACCTCATTATGGACTGGTTGAGTAGAACAAACTTGTACGTAATGCCACATGTCATTGTTTTCGCTTTCGACTATGAAATTGATACATAAGAAACCAAATTCCATTTAGTTTTTGTCACTTTTTATGAATTTCAAATCTGATTCTTGAAGAGAAAGTTATGATGATTTTCTCTAGGTCACTTGTTTAATATTGAATTCTGGAGCATGCAAAAACCTTAACTTCTTCGGCTCATATCTCAGAAAATATAGTGAAACAAGTTATGAAATTCCTACAAAATGTTCACCAGTATTTTTCCTCCATGTGGTTTCAATTTCAAATTTTGAAGCTTCATATAAACAAATTTATAGTGAAAATTCAAAGTTGACCTATTTGAAGCAGAAAAACCCTAGAATCCAAAGCTCTGATACGAAATGTTATTGAACTAGATCACAAAAAATATAGATCAATGACTTAAAAATTAGCCTCTTCAAGGGGGAAACCTCCTTTAAATCACATAAATGAACAATTCTTAGATGATACAAATGATTATATCTCCTTTCTACATATAGGATTCTAAGCAGTCACAATATAATTAGAGCCTACATAACAATAATAATGTAAGGACACAACAATAAAAATAGCAAGCTTATATGGGGAATAATAAAAATATGGGGGCTACATCAGCATAAAAATAATATTAGGGGATACAATAACAATAAAAATAAAGGGGCTACACTAGTATTATAGGGATCTGGTGTAACGACTGCAACCACCCTCCAAAAATTTTACATTGCTTAGTTTTTGGAGCCTAACTTTATTTCCACAAGAGCTTACCTTGCATTGCCATCAGGAATTCATGCTTTGTCTGATGTTTATATTTATTTGTGCTTGTGCTCACTTTCTCTTCACTTAGAATATATTTTCTAAGTCACAAGCTAACCTCATGTCTAAGCCTTGTGCAACAATTTTGGGCTTGCCTCCAGAAACTACACAATTAATAGAGCCAAAATTGACCTTGATGTTATGAATTGCGTAGTCATGAATAGAAGTAAGCCTTGTGCTTGGAAATTATGTATTCATGACAGACATCCAAACATTGAGCCCAGGAACTGCGCAATTCCTCACTAAGCTCATAAATTGCATAGTGCGTTGAGCCAGGAGTTGCTAGTTCCCCGAAACTGTGCAATCCTTCCTGGTGATATGTATGGAAAGTTTTCCCAGGAAAAGAAGAAAAGCTATGAAAAGAAAAAAGAATCCGTAGAATCTATGGATCTATTTTTAGTAACCCAATGGAAGCGCACCTACTATTTTTGGAAATTTCCGCCATGCGTCACATTTCCCTTGATATTTGGCATGTGCATCGTAAAATCTAGTTTCTCAAATCTATTTAATTGATGCCCCTATAGATCATTCTCATACTCATTCTTGGAGCTCTAACATTCCTGAGGATATCAAGGAACCTTTGGTACAATTTTCGTCACTTTTCTAGGTGAGTTTTTCATTTATCGCCTTTAGTCGCTTTTTCTATCACTTTTTGTCATTTGGGTTGCATGAGTGTCATTTTTATTGCTTCTTTACATGCATGCTATAATTTTAACTTGCTTTAATGTGTAGAAGTTTTATTTCAAGTTATTATTTTCCTTTTAAAAGTGTCGCATCGATTTCTTCGTTTTTCACTAATGGTCACCGTTACAACGACTCTCCTCACCGATCTCGTTCACTTATCTTTTTTTCAATTTTTGAACTCGATTTGTCTTGTTTCAATCACACTTAGTTAGATATGTACTCAAGCTTTCACTATCTGTGATATCTGCTCATTTTTCACACTTCCCTTAGGCAAAATTTCCTTTCCCTTGGAAATAGTTCACTTTTCCCAGCTGGGAATTGCGCAATATTAAGGCCCAAGCCTAGAGATTGGCCTCTAGAACTGCGCAATGCACAGTACATGTTGGCCCCACTACAAACTCCACATTCCCAAGCCTTAACTTGCATCATTGGTGACTAAGACCCCGCAATGCAAAGTCTATCCCATCTCACTACCCAGGCTGAACTACACATTACGCAGTCTTAAGCCTCAAGCTTCGACACTGGCTGTTGGTACTGTACAATGCGCGGTCCCTTCAACCAGTCATACCCTCTTCCTAGTAATAATTGCACAATATTTCCATTCAGTTTCCCGGTGTGCTTAATGAACATGTCTTGAAAGTAGTTTTTCTTATAACTAATATTTTCTTGTCGTTAGTGTCTTTTCTGTCCCACAAGTACAACAGTTTTTTAGCATCTATCTAGCATTCACTTTCACAATAGCACCTAATAAATCTGCCTCAAAGGAAACCACTAAAATAAATACTAGGGAAGCAATTGAGTAATTTCTGGTTAACTTTCCAGTTTATGCAAACACACAGTTTTTTATAGAGAAGGGATCAAAACTCACATGGAAATAGATCAAAGATGAGTTCACAAAGTACTTTCAGGAAGAATTAGAGGACCAGAAGGTTTATCTCAGCATTATGAAGTTAGGTATTTACAAGGTTTCATGCAGGTATCAAGCCTTCCCATGTATGGATGTGATCAAATGGGTTTTCTCAAACATTGATGAGGAAACTATGACATTGAGCAACACAAGTGGGAAAAAGCTTGCTAAATTCCTGGTAGCATATTTTCAGTAGATGTATCATCTTCGTGGGCTAGTGATGATCATGGAATCATTCTTCTATTTCACTCACAACTATACAAATACAATAGATATTATCAAGGGTTGGGTGAAGGAGCCAACAAATTTTAGACAAATACTCACCCACATGTACAATAAAAAAGCACTCAGGAAAGCCTATCAACTTTTGGTCATAATAGCTTGCAGAATAATGGTCGACCACACACAAATACCTATCTTAAGGGGTGGGCTATATTATTGAACCACGTAGTGAATGAGGGGAAGTCGTTCAACTTGTTAGATCTTTTGGATCATCAGCTAAGATTCCATGTGACATAAGCTTAGAATCCACCAAAGTGCGAGCAAGCACACTTCTACATGTTTGCATACTTACTGGATTCAGTCTGTGCACGCAATTAGTTTCCTCGCATGAACTGGAGATGAACACTGAGAGAAATTTCCATACATATCTATTTCAAGCTACTCTCATATTGCAATCATCATGGATTCATGGGGAAACTTAATAATAACTTCATCATCCCGCTTTACAAGCTCATCTTTAAGGAGGACCCATCTTGCATGTCACGAGAAGAAATGGAGGTGATATCAGAGATTGAAAATTTGTTTTCCTTACCAGATGGCACATTTATCAAAGTATTTGGTGGGCATAAGCCACCACATATTTTACCCAGATATGCCACTGAAAAACTTGTCATGCAAAAGGTATCTTATCATATACCCACAGGGTTTTGAACAACACTGCATAGGACGAATAACGCACCATGGCCAACTCTTCCTTTGCATGTTGGATTATATGAGATTAATAATTTCAAAGTCACAGATGTTGAAGGGAAATCCATATTCATATTTGAGTTCGACACAAAGAGTTACAATATGTATGGTCCGAGGGAAATTGCAAATACCACTCTGTTAGATTATACTACAACTGGGTCATCAGGATATTTCAGTGGTCGAAGGAGGAACCATGGAAGAACTGCTATAAATCATCCTGAACTCATGAACCAGTCAGTATGGTTGGGACTTCTAAATTTTTTTTGCATATGGCAGCAGTTTTGGAAGAAGCAACAACAACAGGAAGCGGTCTAGTGCAGGATAAAGGAAAGAGGAAGGTAGCTCACAATACATAAGAGGAACAAATATGGAAGATGAAAGAATATCCTCTCACTGAGAAAGTAGCTTTATAAATTGAAGCAAAGAGGGTACAGAGGCAACAGAGAGAAGAGTGGAGAAAGAGAGGGAGGAAATACTTAGAAGAAGCAATGCAGACAAAACAGAGAGAAGAACAAGAGTTGAAGGAAGAACAAGAGAACAAGAGGAGAGACAAAAGAAAGAAGAGTAAATAAAGCAAGGTGCCATGGAAGAAGATACGACACGCATACAGTTTGAAGAGTTAGTACAAGATCATCCAAGAACAGAAGGAGTGAGTGAACAGATGCAGGAGCAAGAGTTTGCTAAGGAGATTGAACAACTGATTGAAGTCACGTAAATAGAAGTGGGACGAGAGCCACATGACGAATATGTGGACCTAATTCCCAATGTCACTCATGCCAACATGAAAACTTTACCACCTTAAGCCTAAAATCAAGCCCCGAGCAAGGAAAGAGAGGTAGTTCCCCTTGATGATGATCTGGTGATGGATGTGTACAATCTTTCATTTGATGAACTGCAAAATAATATCATACAAGTGTGGAGAAATTAATTTCTGAATAATAATGCATCCCCTGCATTCATGAGAGAAAGGTTGATTTTCGTGAACACCAGCAGGAATCAAAACACTAGTGTCGAAGCCAACTTGACATTCACAGGTGCTGTGAAATCAAACTCAATACTTGACGGTCAAAAAGTTGGTACAAAACGCTAGTTGGTTGGATACTTGGGTAAATGTGGGAGGAGGGTTTTATAGAGTGGTATCAGAGCATGGTTGCACTCTCCTTAGGTGATGTTTCGTTTCAAGTCTCTTTGTCTGATATATGATACCACAAAGTGGTATCAAAGCATGGTTCACCCCTTGTACTAAATGGGTGGTGTTTTTTGGTCGTGCATACATGTCAATTGTATATGTGTTCTTTATGCTTGTGGTCTATGTACTGGTTGCATATGCATGGCATTGGTCATAGTTTTAATTGTGTTTCCATGTGGAATTTGATGGTGTTGTTGTTGGATGTGATCGTCATGAGTTCATATCGGTTATCCATTTGTTAAGCATGTCAGTGTCTATATGTTGTTATGCATGCATTGTCATGGTTAAGGTTGTTGTCCATGAGGTCATTGTAGGAATTTTAGGTCATCATGATGGTGTTGGTATGATATGATGGTGATGTGTTGAATGAGATAGAGCAGGAGATGGAGATCATAAAAGTGAACTTGCAGTGCTAGACTTTTGGGTAAGATCATATCATCATACAAGTATTGCACATTTTTCATGTAGGTATGTTAGTTAATGAATTGTTATAGGCACGTTTGTCATTTTAGTGTTGTTGTGGTTACATGCATGGTAGATGTTAGTGAATCAGTGTGGTCATATATGAGTGTGTCTAATAGTCATGAATGACAGTAATGTGTTGTTATATGCATTGTTGTTATCGTTTTACGTTAGTTAACTTGATGATTATGTTATATGTTGTTGGTGAGTATGTTATATGTTAACTCTTGGTTGTTATATTTTAGTTAACTTGATCATTGGGATTATTGTATTAATATATTGATGTTATATGTATCATATTAATATAGATTGAACTATGGAAAGGGTTATGGTTACGATATTTAGGTAAAATCTGACATATTTGTGATATTGTGTCATACTAATTTGGACTGACTATGTAGATTTGATTGTTATGCATGAATGACAATTGTTTATAAGGTGAACATGTTACCTAGTTATTTTTATGGGTATCATGACCTTATTTATGATTGAGTTGATATGTTTTGAAGTTATATCGTGCTAATTAGATTGATTGTGCAGACAAGATAGCCACCCTTGAGATACATTAAGGTATGAGTTTTCTTATGTCGTTTATTTGTGTTGAATGTTTTATTATGTCATCTATTTGGTGTTTGAGTGTTTGGTGTCTATTATGTCTTCTATCTATTGTTTGAATGTTTGATTAATTTCATGATATGAGCATGTGTCTATAATATTGCATGAATTAATGATCTTGTTTTAAGATGGTTGTACTAACACACTGTGTTGAGATAGATTATATGTACTTGAGTATAAGTAGGTGATATTTGTAGTATTCTGAGTTTGACTATTAGTTGATTATGACATGGTTGTTAGTCTTGGTAGAGGTTTATTTTTGTTAATAGATATGATGTCTTGATATTTGGAATATGTGAGTGACATGTGTGAACAATTGCAGGGCAACATGCTTAGTATTAGCATGAAAAGGTAATATTTTATGTGTTTATATAACGAACAGATGGGTGATGTGATAGCACATATTAGGACTCGATTGCAACAAGGAAATGTTGGGAAAAATACAGAGAGGGGGCGGGGGGGGGGGGTGAATCAGTATTTACAAGAATCACAACCTTTTACTTTTCTTTACTGATTTCAATCCGTGACTCTAATTAGTTCAACTAGCGTATGCACACGGATGTCTTAAAGGAAACATGCGTATACCCAAATAACTTAATGTTCAGATAAAACTTCAGAAACTTTACTTAGCCCATTTCATCAATTATGCATCAAACATTTAAGCAGTAAACATGTGTAGAAATAATAGAACAAATAATCACACATGAACACCAATATTTAAGGTGGAAACCAAAGTCGGGATAAAACCACAGTTGTTGTCATGTATGTCTTCAATATTGATTATATAGAAAAAATTCTCACAATTTTGTATTGATGCATAATCGTACCAGTACGTAGGAACCCACGTGCAGAAGGCTGCAACCTTCTCTCGTTCTCCAGCTACTACTGGAAGGGAGCTCCAACCCCCTGATATCGTTTACCAGCCACTACTAGAAGGGAGATTCAACCCCCTGAAATGATCACCAGATTCTACTGGTAGAAAGCTTCAACTTCCACACTGAAGGCTTCAACCCTCAGAACCACTGCAAACCACGTTTCATAAATTTTAACACCGGATCCAACAGCTTCAACAAAACACAATCAACACTAATAGCCATCAACCAATATTCAAACATAACAATGAGATCATTGCAACCAAATCACACCATTAAACCCATACTTTTGTATTATCACACAGACTCAACTTCAACCCTGATCATTTACAAAATAATTGTATACTCTAATTTACTTACTGAGACCTCCGTGTATACTTGCTTTCATGTGGACGAACCTGCGTATATATATTTATATACTGATAATTGGAGTTCTATCCAGACTCAGAACAAATCAGAGATATTCTGATACATTTCGTCAGATGTACAGAATCCTTAAATAGTCAGTAGCATACATCATTCTTAATCAACCAGTCATAGTTCATTTTTATACATAATAAATTAGTAGCATAAATAGTATTCAAACAATCCATATCTACATGAAGAATTCATTGAAAAACAATAGAAATGATCATACTTTTTCTTTATAAATATTCAGAAAAACCCTAACTTCCATACGTGCCTTTGCTGGCACGAACCCACGGGTATATGCGTTTTCACTATGACAAACCAGTGTATAGTTCTGTAAAGATTACAGGACTGTGAAACACTTCGAAGCAGCAAAATTGCTCATATCATCTCATTTACTTCAGAAATTATGTGCCAGACCACAGATCTAAACAACTCATAACATATCATGCAAATACATAGTCATTTCAGGTCTATAGATCCTCATCCATTATTGTATTCGTGAGTGCATTAAAATATCATATTTTCTATTGACTATAGCCCAATCCAACAGATATACTTCAGACTGAAGTATTCATTCAATTCTCATTCACATTCACATCCTTGCATTATGATCTTCTCCTCCTTATATAATTTGAGTCTTATCCAATACCATGAGCCAAAACCACACCAGTGCCGGTGGTATTCTTGGACGGGATCAAATAGCTATTATTGCGCTCAATGCTATGGGCTAATACCATGGTAAGACCCTTGGTATTGTTAAAATTAGTGCGCCAACTCATATGCAACTTTTCTTCTTTGTACCCATGTGTACACGTGACTTTTCTTCACAAAACTGCATATACACAAATTATGGATATATACACTACTTGGCTTCATTGAACCTTCATATGTACGCTGGTTCCCTTAATTTCATCATTCCTCTGTCACTGAATGGTATTCCTTTCTCTGTCACATCTGAAATGGCCTGTAGATACATCATTTTTACATCTTCAACAAATAAGTTGTTATCAAAAGGCAACTCTTCGAGTAGGTTTCCTTCAAGGAAAACACATTACATCATAATCATGCCAACAATCTCCCCCTTTGTACTTTATGGCAACCATGTTGATGTTTGATCACCATAAATTTTAGACACTTGATAGACACATAAATCATAAGCATTATTCAAACACCAAGTTACTCTCCCCCTTTGACATTAAGGGCAAAGGGCGAACCGATACAAGAATGCCGAGATTTTCACTGCACTATACGGACCATACTCCCCTTGAACACATGCCAAAGCTTCAAAACAGATTTTCAAGACTCTATAACCTTTCCTATCACCAAGGACACATACATACATCAATTGCCAAACCAAGTGGGGTTACATATTTGACTCAACTACCCAACAAAGTGGGTTTACATTTTTTACTCAAGCACCCAAAAATTCCCTACATGACTAAATATGACAATCTTTACATCATAGGTCGCAACATGACCCTTACATCAAATTAAAGATATGAGAGATCATCAAACACACCTCAGTAACCAGCATAATGCCAACAATTAATTATCTCCAGGGAGGCTAATTCTCCCCCTAAATTATCTGAATAGGGGTAAACTAGTTATTCCTATGCTAGCTCCCTCATCAATATTAAAAATGTGTGATTAGGATCATCTCATGTTAACCACTTGTGAAGGGGTTTATGTGTCAAGTTTCATGTGTTTTTTATGATCAAATTATGAGTTAATTAACTTTTAAAAATTCATATACATCAAATTAAATACAAAAATATAACTCATAGCAATCACATAACACAATGGATGATAATGGATTTCACCCCTCGTGGGCTACATCTCCATGCATCTGCTTTAACTAGCTAGGCCATCTTGGGATTATGAGTCAAATGTTTGATTACAAGAAATTTTATTGCTCCAATGGATTTAAAAATTGTACCATTGGCTTAAAAACACTCAAATACCCCAAAAATGACTTTTAAATCTCTGAATTTGGTTACCATCTCCTCTAGGCTTGACCTCCAATCCCGGTGGCCATGGGCTTGTTTAATATACAAAGTGAAAAAATCACCTTCATAAGTGATCCAACGCCTCTAAAAACTATACCACTTTGTTCAAAGCATAAAATAAAACAAAATTTGACTATTCATTCACTCCATTTGGCCTTCAACTGATTTGGGCATGGTCTTCCTTCCTGGTGGTCCTAGGCTTCAAAATTCTTCAAGTGACCAAAAAAACCTATATGTTTGCCCCATTACCTCTTCAAGTTATTCCAATGGATTCATAGCATTCCAATCTACTAGGAATGACTATTCTTGAGCCCAAATTGGTCGAAAATTTCTCAAGATATGATCCATTTCATTTTCCCCTAGATTCTGCCTCTAAATCCAAAAAACTGCCAGTTAGCTCCGACAAATCTGGAAGTGGTGCCGGATTTGGAGGTGTTGCTAAAATTCCTCCAGCTTAAAAGTGAGTTAATTAATGACTAACTACATATTAATGGATAATAAGTGCGCACTAATCCGCGCTTAGTGGGAGGCTAGGTCACGGTCATGAAGCGCGGTCACATGAGGAGGAGGGTTGGCCCGCTCCGTTCCTCTGCTATCGGATCCGCTACAAAAAAATACAAATGGACCGCTTACCTTTTCAAGGTACATGAGTGTGGCTCATTGGTATGAGCACAGAGTGGATTGGGGGATGTCATGGGGTCGAACCTCGACCTCGCCCCTCATACACATTTTTTCACCATATATTAAACATTGCATATAATATATGCCTCCAACGAAATATATGCCTCCAACGTAATACTTCGGACTATGGTTTTAAAACCGTATGTGCCACCGTGTAAAATATAGTTTCAAACCTTTGCGGATTTAAATACATCGCTCCACCATTTAATATATGTCATCAGACCAAGGTTTAACATTGCAATTACATTTCGGACTTTGTGTTAGAATAAAATGTGGAATTTAATATTAATAAAATTCGTAAATTAATATTAATATATATAAATATAATAATATATTATATGATATTTAAAACGATATAATATATTAAATATATATAATATTAATACAAGCTTATTATATATTTAAAAAAAAATCCAACACGGTAATTCATCATGAACCCACATTCAACCTTGGAGGACATTGGGAAACTTTCACCTTCATAAACCAAACTAGTGAATCCGATTGTGACACTTGTCACAGTCACATTGGGCTAAAACTAAAGAAGATTCTCTAAATTTTGACTGGGCTTCCATGTCGTCAGCCTGTACCTGTTCTACATTTTTTTTAAATTTGCTTGTTCTGAACGGCTATTAGCAGACTATAACTTCTTCATACGAACTTGGTTTTCGACGAAACAAGTTGCATTGGATTCCTGGTGATGGATCTGAATATGGGAAAACTAGTTATTGCTATGCTAGCTCCCTCGTCAGTATTAAAAATGTGTGATTAGGATTGTCTCATGTTAACCACTTGTGAAGGGGTTTATGTGTCAACTTTCATGTGTTTTTTATTATCAAATTATGAGTTAATTAACTTTTAAAAACTCACATACATTAAATGAAATACAGAAATATAACTTACAATAATCACATAACGCAATGGATGATAATGGATTTCACCCCTCCTAGGCTACATTTCCATGGACCTGCTTTAACTAGCTAGGTCCTCTTTGGATTATGAGTCAAATGCCTGATTACAAGAACCTTTATTGATCCAATAGATTTAAAAACTATACCATTAGATTGAGAACACTCAAATACCCCAAAAATGACTATTCAATCTCTGAATTTGGTTACTACCTTCTCTAGGCTTGACCTCCAATCTTGGTGGCCATGGGCTTGTTTAATCTACAAAGTGACAAAAGCACCTTCTATGTGCTCCAGTGCTTCTGAAAAATATACCACTA
Source organism: Pinus albicaulis (assembly GCA_034641835.2). Lineage (NCBI taxonomy): Eukaryota > Viridiplantae > Streptophyta > Pinopsida > Pinales > Pinaceae > Pinus > Pinus albicaulis. Next base: position 579,687,661 of record CM076573.1, on the reverse strand, counting down.
TGTTCAGAGCATCAAATACATCAAAAATTTACTATTCATTCACTCCATTTGGCCTTCAACTGATATGGGCATGGCCTTCCTTCATGGTGGCCATAGGCTTCAAAAAATTTCAAGTGACCAAAAACACCTGTAAATTTGCTCCATTTCCTCTGCAAGCTATTCCAATGAATTCAGAGCATGCCAATATTCTAGGAATGACTATTCTTGAGCCAAAATTGGTCAAAAATTTCTCAAGATATTATCCATTTAATTTTCCCCTAGATTCTACCTCTAAATTTGGAAAACTGCCAGTTAGCTCTAACAAATCTGGAAGTAGCGACGGATTTGGAGGTGTTGCTAAAATTCCGCCAATTTAAAACTGAGTTAATTAATGAATAACTGCGGATTAATGGATAATAAGTGCACACTAATCCGCGCTTAGTGGGAGCGCTGGTGTGTGGTCACACGGTGCGGACACATGAGGAGGAGGGTTGGCCCGCTCCTTTCCTCCGCCATCGGATCCGCATAACCTTCAAATCAAAGTGGGGCGCGTTCCTAAACAAGGAACAGGGATGTAGCCCAACGGTAAGTGGAGATAATGGCATAGTGGAGGTCATGGGGTCGAGCCCCGACCTCGCCCCTCCATACACTATTTTGTTCATAATAGGACACGCATATAATTGCCAACGTAATGTAATATGAGCCATCAGAATATCGTTTAAAAACCATGGTTTATAACCCATAAGCGGAAATTGCAATGGTTTAATGCCTCTGTAATAAAAATTACTCCAACCTTAATGTATGAAACCTTTGGTTAACATAATATGCATAACTATATACGCTCCACCATTTAAATTACATCCACGAACTTTGGTTATAATGATATGGGGACTTTGCAATGTTTGAATTAATATATGTGGAAATATATAATTAAAGTTTGGATTTAATTAATAATAAATATTAATATAATATAATATTTAAAACCATATAATATATATATATAACCTTAATAAATAAAAATGATTCCAACACATAATGATTTATCATGAACCCACATTCAACCTTGGAGAACATTGGGCAATTTTTACCTTCACAAACTAAATTGGTGAATCTAGTTGTGACACTTGTCGCAGTCTCATTGGACAGAAACTGAAGAAGGTTCTTTGCATGCTGACTGGGCTGCCATGTCATCAGGATGTCTCTGTTCTGCAACTTTTTTTTAAAAATTTGCTTGTTCTGAACGGTGATCAACAAACCATAACTTCTTCATTCGAACTCGATTTTCGACGAAACGAGTTGCGTTGGATTTATGGCGATGGGTGGATCTCTATCATTCTAGTTTGGTACAATTATGAAAAATTTTAATTTTGAGCTAAGTTTGAATTTCATAATATATATATATATGATTAATAACCATAATATATGTGTGTGTGTGTGTGTATGTGTGTTTGTGTGTGTGTGTGTGTGTGTTTTTGTGTGTGTGTGTGAACCCAACCTTAAATAAATAAATAATTCCAACACATAAATAATTCAAACATTGTAAAGTCCCCATATCATTATAACCAAAGTCCATGGATGTAATTAACGGTGGAGGCATTTTTTTGTTAAAACTATGGTTTAAACACATATATCCTAAGTCTGAATATGGTGGCAAATTATTCAACAGATATGTGTTTGGTGGAGTGCATCTATGTTATATGGTGTATATTACGTTGGTTTGCATTATGGTGCAAAAATAATGCATGGAGGGGTGGAGGTCGAGGTTCGACCCCGTGACCTCCCCCCAACTATTACCTCCACTCACTAATGAGCCATAGCGCAACCCTTGTTAAGGATGGGCGCGAACTTCTATTTGAATGCAGTGGAATCTGATGGCGGAGGAAGGAGGGGGCCAGCCCTCCTCCTTATGTGACCGCGCTTCATAACCGTGACCCAGTCTCCCACTAAGCGCGGATTAATGCACAGTTAGCACACATTATGTGTTGCTTATCCACTAATTAAGCCTAGTTAGCAGTTGGTGGAATTTTTGGTGGAATCTCCAAATCTAGCGCCGCTTCCAGATTTCTCGGAGTTAACTGGTAGTTTTCCAGATTTAGAGGCAGAATCTAGGGGAAACTTTAATGAGGCATATCTTGAGAAATTTTCAACCAATTTGGGCTCAGGAATAGTCTTTCCTAGTAGATTGGAATGCTTTGAATCCCTTGGAATATATTTTAGAGGCAATGGAGCAAATATACAGGTTTTTTTTGTCACTTGAAGGAAATTGAAGCACGGGGCCACCAGGAGGGAAGCCTCCATTCCCAGATCATCTGAAGGCCAAATGGAGTGAATGAACAGTCATTTTTAGATTAATTTGATGTTCTTAACATATTGGTATAGTTTTCAGATGCATTGGATCACATCTGAAGGTGTTTTTTTCACTTTGGAGATTAAACAAGCCAATGGCCACTAAGATGGGAGGTCAAGCCTAGATCAGCTGGTAACCAAATTCAGAGATTTAATAGTTTTTTTTTTAGTTTTCATGTCTTCTGAAGCTAATGGAGTAGTCATCAAATCCATTGGAGCATCACATATGATTTTAATCAGACATTTGACTCATAATCCCAAGAGAGTCTAGCTAGTTAAAGCAGGTCCATGGAGATGTAGCCTAGGAGGGGTGAACTCCATTATCATCCAATGTGTTATATGATTGTTGTGAGTTATTTTGCTACATTTTTTTTGTTGTATATCAGGTTTTTAAAGTTAATTAACTGATAATGTGATCATCAAAAACACATGAAACTATGCACATAAACCCCTTCACAAGTGGTTAAATTGAGATGATCCTAATCACACATTTTTAATATTGATGAGGGAGCTAGCATAGCAATAACTAGTTTTCCCATATTCGAATCAATTTGGTATCACTAAACTTGTGCATCCTGAACATTTTCAAAAACCAATTCATCAAATAATCTTCATCTAACAGATAGAAAATAAGAAAATTCATCTTGAAAAATCACAACCACAGTTTTACCCATCAGCGCCAAATCATATCATTCGGAAACTTGACAAAGACAGTGCTTGAAGGCTCACCCACCAATTTTATGACAGAAGGATCCATATGAAACTGTATGGAGAGAAACTTGCGTATATACGCCACTATGCATCACGAAACCTGTGAATCGAATTTAATCTTCTGAAAGGAAACAGGTCAGATAAGTGAGGCAGAGACAACTCCCAGCTTCAGTCTGAGATATTCAAATGCTTCTCTGGGAAGAGGTTTAGTAAATATGCCAGCAACTTGTTCTTTGGAGGGAACATACTCCAATACCTTTTTCTCAAGCACTTGTTCTTGTAAAAAGTGATACTTGATAGGAATGTGCTTGGTTCTGGAATTCCTAACAGGATTTTTCAAGATACTAATGGCACTCATATTATCACATATGATGGAGATGGGAGGAGAAAATTCAATTTGAATAGTTTGTAATGTGTGCATCATCCAAATAAGTTGTGTGCAACATGATGCAGCAACCACATATTCTGATTTTTTTGTAGATAAGGCAATGGAACTTTGTTTCTTATTGAACCAGGATATTAATTGGGGCCCCATATAAAATGAACCTCCACTAGTTATTTTCTAGTCATCAACATTTCCAGCCCAGTCTGCATCTATGTAAGCATGAAGAGTAAGATCAGCATTCTTGGGATAGCAAAGACAAAAATATTGAATTCTTTGTAGATATTTGAATATTATTTTTACGTCCTGAAGATGTGACTCCTTTGGATTGGCTCGGAATCATCCAACAATCCCATTTGCATGCATGATATCCATTCTAGTCCCTGTTAGATAAAGCATACTTCCAAACATAGATCTATACTCTGGTTGGTTTACCATGGGAGAATCATCATGAGAACTGATGTTGCATCCAATCACCATTGGAGTGATCACAGGTTTGCAGTCTTGCATCCCATACTTCTTCAAAAATCTTATTGAGATATTTTTATTGTGAGAGAAAGATGTCATATTTTGCTTGTTGTACTTGGAAGCCAAGAAAATATGTTAGTTCCCCAAGTAAATATATTTCAAATTCCTGCTGCATAACAGAAGCAAATTTCTGACTCATGGATTATTCATTACTCCCAAAAATGATGTCATCAACATAAACAACAATAATTAACAGTTTATAATCCTAAATTTTTGTGTATAAGTTACTATGTGCAGATACTTTTGTGAAACCTTGTTGTTGAAGATATTTGTAAAGTCGATAGTACCATGCCCGTGGGGCTTGTTTTAGACCATATAGAGCCTTTTTAAGTTTGAAAACAAGTTTTTCATCATTTTCCAAAATGAATCCTTCTAATTTTTCTCTATAAACTTCTTCTTCCAGATCGCCATTAAGGAAAGCATATTTTACATCCATCTGATAAACCCTGAATTGTTGAAAACTTGAAAATGCAAGAAACATTCTTATGGCTTCAAGTCTGGCTAATGGTGCAAATTTTTCTTCAAAATCTATACCTTCTTGTTGAGCATACCCTTTACAAATGAGTCTATATTTGTTTCTAATTACATCTCTATTTTCATTTAATTTATTTTTGAATATCCACTTTGTTCCAATAAAAATTTTAACATGAGGTCTTGGAACCAATTCCCAAGTATTATTCTTTTCAATTTGATCAAGTTCTTCATTCATGACCTGAATCCAACGTTCATCTTTACTAGCTTGATTTACATTTTTTGGTTCAATGGTGGATAAAAGTGATAGATAACTAAGATATATTACAAGTGTTCTTCTTGTTTGTACCCTTGATTCCTTTTCTCCCAAAATTTGAGATTCTAGATGATTCTTTTGAACATACCTAGATGGAGCCTTTTCTCTTTCTGATATATCTTCCTATGGTGCTTCATTAGGTTATTCTTCTATATTATTGTGATTTGATGAGGGAAAACATTCATCATCATTATCCTCATTTGTTTTTATTTCTATTTTGGGAGTTGTGAGAGATTCATCAATCACAATATAAATACATTCAAAAATATTCCAAAGTCTCTTATTGTAGAATTTGTACACTTTATTTCTAGAAGAGTAACCAAGAAGTATTCCTTCATCTACTCTAGGTTCAAACTTACCAAGTTTTTTGTCATTATTTTATATAACATTTGCTTCCAAAAACTTTAAAGTGCTTCACGGTGGGAGTATTACCATACCAGATTTCATAAGGAGTTTTATCATTATTTACACGAACATGAGCCTTGTTGAGAATATTTACTATAGTATGAGCAGCTTCACCCCAAAAGGTGCTAGGAGTCCCAGATTCTTCAAACATAGCACGAGCCATTTGCTGAATTGTTCTATTCATTCTTTCTGCCACACCATTTTGTTGCAGAGTTCCAGCTACCAAAAATTGTCTTTTTATGCCATATTGTTCACAGGAATCAAAGAATTCATATGATATATATTCTAATTCATTTTCAACTAAAGCTTTGAACACCTTAAATTTTTCAAATGCTTCATCTTTAAGTTTCAATAAACTGATATAACACATTCTAGAAAAGTCATCAATGAATAAGATATAGTATTTTTCTCCACGAGGTGAATTTTTCCTTATAGGTCCACACAAATTAGTATGTATAAGTTCAAGAGGCTTACTTTTTTATCCTTCTTTGGCATTAAATTGAGCCCTGGTTTGCTTACTGAATTGGCATGACTTGCATATGGTACTTTCTGTAAAGTAATGTTGGGTAGATCACGAACAGCGTTTAGCCTGCTTGATTTTCTTATTTGAGAATAGCTCAGATGTCCCAAACTTATGTGCCATGTCCAATTTTCTGCAGATTTTCCTAGATAACATTTTTATTGGCCACCTTTCAATATATACAGATTACTTGGTGTTCTTGTTCCTTTTATTACGGTCTTTCCGGTGTCAAGTTCACGAACCACACACTCCTTTGATCGGAAGACAACTTCATTTCCTTGGCCACACATTTGACTAACACTCAACATGGTATGTTTTAATACATCAACATATATAACATTGTTATCTTTAACCTTTTCTTTTAGAAAAACATATCCTTAACCCTTAATGATAGAAGGAGAGTCATTTCCAAAAGTAAAATTATTTTCCTTTTCTAATGCATTGTATGAAATAAGTTTTTCTTCGTCACATGTCATGTGTTTTGAACATCTTCTATCAATGTACCATTGATTCTCTTCTTGATACATGGCTAATGGCTAAGCTTGCTTTTACTCAAGGATTATACTCGTAAAAGAGTATACACTCTAAATTTGTCACATTCGGATAGGTTAATAATATCTCAAAGACCCTTTATAAACCCATTTACACGTGGAAACTAACATAACATTTATTACATGAAAGCTCCCTTCAATCCAGCTTTATATTTCAATAATTGAAGTTAATAGAAAATAATCCTGATCACACGGGATAATCATCAATAATAGGCTTTGTGGGATCTCAGTCAAAACCCAAAGTAATCCTTCATATGTTTGCTTTTAACATTAAACGCTTAAACTTACCTTTACCACTTTATCGTGCATCACCAAACTCACCATATCGAAGATCGGAAACTTATCGCTTTATCGCATTTTCCAGGGTATATCGCAAATCGCAGATTCAACCCTCATCGCATTTCAGCTATCGCAACTTCAATGCTCATCACAATAAAAAACTCCCTATCTTCCGCCAAATGCGATATGCGATGAGATCTCCAGCTAACATGTGACTCCTCATCTGATATTCCACCTTATCTTTGCGATATGATCTTTACCGTCAATTCCCGCTTCATCTCTGTGATATGATCCTAACCGTCCATCACTCTCACTTCAATTCTACGATTTGATCTCCACCGCCCGTCTTTAATATTCACGCTTTCGTTCAAAAATATCTTAAGTTTTGGGGAAAATCGTGGTTTTGGCCTTTGGGAAAATGTACTAGATTTCCTCCTGTTATTACTTCACGATCTTAAAGTGCTGCAATCTTGAAACATCACAACTTTATGCCATTCACAGCTCAACAACGAGCTTGATTTAATTACAAAGGATCGGCACAACGCTCCTTTAATGCATAAATGAACTCTGTTGATTACACAGGCTCTACATATTAATTTCACAATCCTTCACAACGTTAAAACCCTCCTGAGATTTATTTTGGTTCTTCAATCGTACCTAGAATCTATTCCTGTCACTTCTCTACTTAATTTAATTCCTCCATTCTACAAGAAATCGGATAGTACAACTATCTATGCATGCCTAGATTTCTTAAAACACACAGGTAAGTGAAATTTCAAATACAAGAATGCTTTAATTACATTCAATTAAAAATAATGTACATACAAATTATGTCGATCCTTGCTCCCATCTATTCAATTCAGGGCCGGATTTTATTTTTAAAAATGGCCTTCTCTCATCCTTCTCTCTACCTGTAGGATTACAATCAAATCTCCTCTATTTTCTATCTAATAATATGGTCTCCCTGATGCCTTTGAGGCTTAAAAATATATACAAAAAATTCTGCAACTAATTTTGGTTCATATCCTCAATCTTCTCAACCAAATCCTAGGAATCCTCTAAATCCACAAAATCATCAACTAATTCCTAAGTCTAGGATTCACAATCCCTATGAAATCTCAATTATCCTAAATCTCTCATGTTCTCCTACATTCAAGAACATTTACAAATATGCCTCACAATATTTAATTAAATCATATTCTAAAGTTCTCACATAAAATCACTCAAAACATTGAAAATTACATGAATTAAATACTTAAGGAACCAACTCACTTGAAAATACAAGACCCCTAGATTCTACTAAATGTACAAAATTTGGAACCTTGATGCTCCTGCATCACTTTTCCTTCTGCAAATAAATCTATGTCGTAGTTCTTGAATTGTAATTCCTTCCTTCTCCATACCTTAGAACTTGTGGATATTTTTTCTTTTGGTTGTATTTTACTCCTGCATTCATATTATTCATGTCCAAAGTTATTACAAAATGAACATTCAATCTCTTCTTGAAGAGGAGAAAAAATTTTATAGGTGTTCTTCTTTATTTTTGTCTCATTTATTTTCTTTCTTGCTTCTCTAGTCATGATGGTTTTGTATGCAACACATTGAGAAGATTTGTGACCAAAATTTTGACATGAGAAACATTTTCCATTAAAGAAGAAATTTCTGCAATCATAGAACCTTCTAGTGTTGTTTACCTTTGAATTCGAATGATCATGCTTTACATGAGTATTGTCTTTGTTCTTTTGCTGAGTGATGAAATTTTGATGGCTAGATTTTCCTGCATTTAAATAGCTTGTAGCTGAGGATTTTTCCGACTGAGAAGATTCACCAATATATCCAAGACATGTCTTCACAAGAGGAGTTCGTTGAACCCCGATAATTTCATCTAAGGTTCCAGATCCTTTAAAAAATCTAAGAATTAGAGTTTTTACTTTCTCAAGTTCCTTTATTATTTGATTCTTTAGAGTATCTACGACTATTTTTTTTTCTTCCAAACATATTTTGAGTTGAGTGATTTCTTCAAGAAAATCATTTTCTTCCAAAGCATCCATAAAAAAAATTTAGCCTCACTAGTGTCTTTTTCATATGTCGTGAGCAGTCTAATATCTTGATCAGATTCTTCTTCTTCACTATTTGATAAGCCATCACTATCTTCATGAGTATAGTAACTTTTCCTATTGAAAAATTGTTTCCTATTAATCTTTGCTAAATCCTTTCCCTTTTCATGATTATCTTTATGAGGACATTTAGCAGCATAATGACCGACTCTTCCACAAGAAAAAAATTTGAAAGGAAGATTACCTCTAAACCTTCCAGTGCCAAGTTGAAGTTTCTATACAAAATTTACCTCCTCTTCTTCTGATATATACCCTAATTCCTTTTTATATTATTTTTCCTTTCCTTTTGCAGTAATTCTAAAAGCAGCTTCTTTGATTTTAAACGAACCTCCTTTTTTCATCTCAAAATTTGTCAGGATCCCATGAAGTTGAACAACAGTAAGAGACGAAATATCCCTCTTCTCTTCAATATCAGACACTTTTGACTCGAATTTAGGAGTTACAGATCTTAATATTTTCTCTACTAAAGTTGTGTCTCTTATGTCTTCACCCAAATTTCTCATACAATTTATAATCTCATCTAGACGTAAAAAGAAACTAGCAATAATTTTATCATTGTGCATTCTGAGATTTTCATATTGAATTCTGAGAGATTGGAGCTTAGAACTTTTTACCTTGGCATCGCCTTCATAGCTCAGAATGATTTTGTTTCATATTTCCTTTGATGTATTTAACTGCATAACTTTGACAAATTCTAATTCATACATTCTTCCTAATAATGCATTGACAACTTTTGCATTGGTTTCATAGTTCTTATTGTTGTTGGATCTGTGGGAACTATAGCTAGATGTTGGAAACTGCCTTCAGCTATTGACCAAAAATTTGCTCCAAGAGACTAAAGATAGGATCTTGTTCTTGTCTTCCAGAAGATCAATTTTTTTCTATTGAAGGGTGGTGGTCTCATAGATGTTGTTCCATCTTGATTTCTTGTCTTGAAATATATTCCTTCTAGCGATTAAGATTTTTTAGAAGGACCAGGATCTGATACCAATTGTTAGGAAAAATACTGAGAGGGGGGGTGAATCAGTATTTACAAGAATCACAATCTTTTGCTTTTCGTTACTGATTTCTACACGTGAATCTAATTAGTCCAACTAGTGTATGCACGCGGTTGTTTTAAAGGAAACATGTGTATACCCAAATAACTTAATGTTCATATAAAACTTCAGAAACTTTACTTAGCCCAGTTCATCAATTATGCATCAGAAATTTAAGTAGTAAACATGTGCAGAAATAACATAATAAATCATCACACAAAGACATCACACATGAAAACCAAGATTTAAGGTGGAAACCCAAGTCGGGAGAAAACTATCGTTGCTATCGTCTTTGTCTTCAATATTTATTATATAGAAAAATTGTTTACAATGTTGTACTGATGCATACTCATACTAGTACGCAGGCACCCACCTGCAGAAGGCTGCAACCTTCTCTCGTTCTCCAGATACTACTAGAAGGAAGGTCCAACCCCCTGATCTTGTTTACCAGCCACTACTAGAAGGGAGCTTCAACCCCCTGAACTGATCACCAGCTTCTACTAGCAGAAATATTTGACTTCCACATTGAAGGCTTCAACGCTCAGAACCACTGTAGACCATATTTCATAAATTTTCACACTAGATCCAACAGCTTCAACACAACACAATCAACACTAATATCCATCAACCAATCTTCAAACAGAAGAGTGAGATCACTGTAACCAGATCACAACATTAAACCCATACTTTTTTATTATCACGCGGACTCAACTTCAACCCTGGTCATTTACAAAATAATTGTATACGCTACTGTACTTACTGATACTTGCGTGTATACGTGCTTTCCTGTGGAAAAACCTGCATATAGATATTTATATACTGAGAATTAGAGTATTGTCCAGACTCGGAAAAAATCAAAGATATTCATATACATTTTGTCAGATGTACAGAATCCTTAAACAGACAGCATATTCATCATTCTCAATCAACCAGTCACTGATCATCTTTATACATAATCAATTATCAGAATAAACAGTATTCAAACAATCCATATCTACATGAAGACTTCATTGACAGACAGAAAAAAACACAACATAAATGATCATACATTTTCTTCAGCAATCTTCAGAAAAACTCTAACTTCCATACGCGCCTTTCCTGACACGAACCCGCGGGTATACACGCTTTCACCATGACGAACTAGCGTATAGTTCTATAAATATTATAAGACTGCGCAACACTTCAAAGCATCAAAATTTCTCAGATCATCTCATTTACTTCAGAAATTATGTGCCAGACCACAGATCTAAAAAACTCATAACAGATCATGCAAATACATAGTCATTTCAGATCTAGAGATCCTGATCAATTATTGTATTCATGAGTGCATTAAAATATCAGATCTATCCATTGAATATAGCCCAATCCATGCAGATATACGTCAAACTGAAGTATTCATTTAATTATCATTCACATGCACATCCTTGCATTATGATCTTCTCCTCCTTATATAGTTTGAGCCTTAGCCAATACCATGAGCCAAAAACACACCAATGCCAGTGGTATTTGTTGTGCTCAACTTAGTGTTCCTAAATTGAGGTCATTAATTGTTGACCAGGGCTAGTAAACTGCTGAAGTGTGGTGCATTGTATGTGCCTAGGTATATGTTTCTCACTACGTTGTGTTTAGTGTTTTTATGATGTTTTTGGTTTTATGGTTTTTTATGTTGAAAAAGAGCTAAGAAGTTTACACTAAAACAGAGTGAAACTATTCTAAACTAGGTGTGCACTAAAGGACAGAAAATGCAAAGCTTGATAAGGACTCATAGCAAAGAAACAAATCACAACATGAACTCAGTAACCCATATCATGAACTCATCCAATTCATTCATTTAGAGATATGTTGGAATAGCTTGAGAAAAGGATAAGTTTTTAGTGCAATTAAGGTTTTCCTAAGTCAACAATCAACTTACAATGTTACAACATCTCATCCATGGTTAAAGGTTTATTGGAACATAATTGGAAAAGAACATTTGTAGCACAATAAGATTTCTACTCTAAACTAACTTCTAATTCTATTCTTCAACTCAATTTAGCACTACTAGGCCTCATTCAAAAGTTATAGATTTCTTTTTAGAATAGTCTTTGAGAGAAGGCTTGTCTGTGAAATTGTAAAAAGGTTGCAAAATACTCAAGGCCTTAAACTGATATTACTAGCTTCTGTCCAGATGATGATGTATTAATATGAAGTTAGAACAAAAGAAGTTTTGTAGATAATGAAGACCGTGGTATCTAAATTTAACAACTAATACAATTTAAAATGCAATGGATAACAACTAAACTAGAATGCTAATACAGTGAACTAAGACTAAACTAGAGTGCTATTATCTAACTTGAAATGAATTGGAGCTGAACTAGAATGATACTAATACAGTGAACAGAGTTAAACTAGAGTACCATTTTCAAGCTTGAAATATAGTGACAAAATTAAACTAGAATGACATCTACCTCCGGAGTATTGACTGAGCTAAAATGCAACTAATTCTATGAAATACTACAGCCCTGTCTTGTTCAAGATGAGTGATATTTTGGAATAGCTTGTACAAACAAGTCTGGCTGTATCATTCAGTGCAAATGGGCATAAAAACATAACAATACGCAGGTAAACCAAAACACTACAGCTAAGCCTTATCCAGAGTTAGTGATATTTTGGAAGAGATTAATGAGAATAGGACTAGCTGTAACAACTAATTACAATTGAACACAAAAAAATGTAAAGTTCTAAATTGCTACAATTATGCCTCATTCCGAATTATTGATCTTTTGGAATACTTCATGAGAACAAAGCTAAACTGTAGTATCCAATGTAAGCAAAGTTCAGAAAACTATTTAAATTAAGAATGAAACAAAGCTACGACTACTTATCTAAACCAAATGCATAACGCTTCACGGGCAGTAGGGGCCCTCTACCACCGGATCAGCACACGGATCTACTCAAAATTGACTCAGCTCGTGCAATAAAATGATGTCTCGTTCATTAAAGGATAAATTATTCAAAACAGAGTATTTACAGCCTTCCAAAATCTAGCAACAGAAAACAAAAATCTAACCAACAGTTTCTCGGTCTCTCGAGTCATACTTATAATGAAATTACATAACTACTTCTTGAGAAAAACAAGGATAAGTGTCTTTCCCATTCCTAATCAAATTAAAACTCTTATTAACAGTCTTGTGCTTTACTGCGGACATATGTAGAGTCCGTGTTTTGATAGGAAATTGCCTCTCTTCTTCGTGCATAACTGCTTTGATACTTTAACTCAGACTTCGTGGGGAGCAACAAATGATAAGGGAATGATGTGGAATATGACCATATGTGTTTTTACCTGAGATGACACCTGGAACCTGCGTAGACATGAAGACAGCTGCAGAATCGGAAACTAGCTACAAAATGTCTGCATTCTATAGTTAGGTGTAGTCAAAAAGTACTACAATAATGAAATCATGAAAACATAGCAAGTTAGACATTATATACAATCTCAAAGAAATTTTAACTAATCTTATTGATCATTTAAGCCTGAAATTAATAATGGACAAAGGAAATGAAGTGGAATGTGGTGGCAGAGAAGAACATCTTTGAAGCTCAACATACCCCCACTGCTAGGTTCTTGCATGTCCTCATGTAACTATTCCATGAACTCTGAGACCTCTGCAAGGACATCCAACCCTCTTCTTCTGCTTTTCCTGGTAGTTAATGGCCTTCTGGGCTTCCTTATGACTAACTTGAATCTCAAATTTGTGAGTGCCCTGGTTAACTTTTTATTTTTCTTCTTCAATTTTTCACTGGCCTTGTACAACTTTTGCATTTGTAGAGACAGAGTTGAATTCATATCAGTTTTCAGCTTAACCTGCTCCCTTAGAATTTCATTCTCATTCTTGATATGCCTATTGAGTACTTCTAACTCATATTTATCTCTTCTTAGGATATCAAGTGCATATTTTGGTGGACTAGGAGTTCTGTCTCTATTTTTTGAAGCTCTCTTCTCTAGTGTCTCAACATAATTGTAAATTTTTTGCTGTGCTGGGTCTATTTCAGGAGCTTCTTCATCAAAATCCTCCTCATATTGATGCTCAGGTGTTTCTTCATCCTCAATGTTTATAATTCCATTTTGTCTAACCTTTGTTTTCTTTAGTATCCCTCTAAGTATGTGGCTCTGTCTTGGTTGAGATGGCCCTTCTCCTTTCTCTCTGGCAGATTTCCTTATTATCCTCTCTTTCTTAAGCTGCTTCTTAATTTGGGCCAATTTCTCAGAAATCATTTCTTCACTATCCTCTTGTATTGTTTTACCAGTTTCAGTTTCAGTTTTAGTTTTGGAGGTTTTCCATCTTCTGCTTCTTTTTGTAGATTTGTCTTCAGGTGGAGGTTCCTTGGGTTCTTCAAAGTGATTTCTCACTAAGAACTCATCCCAATTATCTCCCATCTTTCTCAAATGATGTTCAATCAAGATTTTGACTAAACCATGGTGGTATAAGGTTGTTTCCAGAAATTGAACTCTCTTTTGAACACTTGAGGCCATTTTCTTTAAACTATGAAGCAAGAAAAAGGGCAAGTTGATTTCTTCTTCTAAGAAGAAGAAATGCATCATTAACCGAATATGGTAAACATAGAAGGTACCAAATCTACCTTCACAAGTGATAATTTTTTGCAAAATAAGCAACATGTTTCTCCATTTGTTCTTTAGTGCTGAACTAGGGATACCCTTTCTAAAAATGGAAACATCCATACCTGGTGACTTGAGTATTTGCTTCCATGTCTCGTTATGAAATTCTCTATTTTTGAACCACCTTTCTCCTTGTCTAGGTAGTTTCGTTTCGACCTTGGCTCCATTGAAGGACCTTGCAAATGTTTTAGTCACCTCTTTGTGAAAACCCCTAAATTTCTCCAAAAATTGCAACCAACCTGCTTGTTGTAACATTTCTATGGTTTGTGGATATCCCTCTAAGTACTTAGTTCCAACCGGTTCAGTCCTCACTATGAGACCCATAGTTTTTTCTTTCCAACCTTCAAATTATTGCTCCTCTGCTCACGGTGAAAACGACTGTTAAAGAGATGTTTTTTCCCCACAAATGCTTCCTCTATTTTACAGACCGAAATGGTTAAGAGTTGGCTACGGGAAAGAATGATATGGAGTGGTTACGGAATGAGTATAATGAGGTGAGGGTGATGTAAACGAATTAATGAGTTGGGAAATATCTTGGAAGAAAAGACCGCGGAGATATTTCGTAGGAAATTCAAAATCATCATTAAATGCTTTGGCCTAGTGACGTGAATAATCCAATCACCTTAGTACTTTAACCGTTAAGTTTTTAAATGATGATCAGATATGGGATTTGGAATGGCGGAATAGAAGGAATTTTATCCAAATTTTTTATGAGAGGTTTGTTAGGCATGATCAACACAATTAATTAAAAAAACTTTTTGAATTATACATAACTTAACTATACTAAAATTTTTCATGATCTGTCATTATAATAATTTCATAACTTTACCTTTGCCTTTCCTCTGATTTTTGTGATCTTCATATACTTTGTTCTCTCCTGAAAATCATTAATCCTTGATTTTGCTTGTTGTCATGGATATGCAGGATCATTTTGTTGCAGATCAAATAATTACTGGACAGTGCCTTCAGGATCTCTGGCTGCAGAATGTTTGTATGGCTGCAGAATGTCTGATTAGCTACAGAATGTCTGACTGATTGCAGAATGTACCTGTAGAAGACTTGAAACATGAAATGGAATGGTTTGGAGAATGAATGGAATGTTGTATGGAATGAGTGAAAATGGATAATGAAATATGGTGTAATGGAATATGAATGAAGTGAATAATGGAGTGAAATGGATCACAACTTATGAAGTGGAGTGGAGTGTGAAAAGTAGCCTACAATTCATGATGTGTATTATTCAATTGCAGAAAAACATCAAACTTAAAACTCTGAGATGGAAATGAGGTGGACCATGGAATGAAATGAATGAAGTATGGATGAATGAAATGAAATGGAATATGGATGAATGGAGTGAAATGGATCATAAGTGGGATGTGAATCACTTATGATTTTATGATGGCTGCTTGCAGAGAAAAAAAACAAACTTGAAAAGCTAAAGTGTCAGAAAGATTCTGATTTTCACTCTATGTTTTCTATATAAACATGCTAATCAGAGATTAGTTTTCATGTTTATACTTTATTTTTTTTATTTTATTTTATTTTTATTTTTATTTTTTTAATTTTTTTAATTTTTTTTCAAATATCTGACTTCAGAAAATTCAATTAAGTTGATGAAGAAGAAAAATTCTTCTTCATTAACTTCACATCACTGTTTTCCTGGAATTTCTTGACAAATTCTTCTCTCGAGAGTGGCTTATGATACAACTTCAATCTATGACCATTCACAAGAAAAGTGACCTTCTCTTCATCTATTGTCCTGATTTTTATTGCTCCATTGTCAAAAATTCTTATAATTTCATATGGCCCAAGCCAATGTGTTTGGAATTACCTTGAAAATCCTTGAAATTTGAATCAAACAAGAGAAACCAGTCACCTTCTTTGAACTTCTTTTCTTTGATGTACTTGTCATGCCATCTAGTCCTTTGTTGTTGGACTATATTTGTTTTCTGAACTGCATCTTTTCTGATCTCATCTAATTCATTAATCTTCTCCAATCTGTGCTTTTGTGCCTCTGATAGATCAAGTCCTAGCTGAACTGCCATTTTGAAAGTTTGAATCTGGAACTCTATGGGAAACAAAACTTGCTTTCCATAAACAAGTTCATAAGGAGTATGGCCTGTTGTGTTTCTCCATGTAGTTCTATAGGCCCACAAGGCTTCAGGAAGCCTATCTACCTAATCTCTTCTATGTAAATGAACAGTCTTTGTTAGGATTCCTTCAATGACCTTATTAGTAGATTCCACTTGACCATTTGCTTGTGGATGATAGGGAGTAGATTTTTTGTGTCTGATTTTGTACCTCTCCATCATTTTTTCCACTAGCCTTGATGTGAATTGAGCTCCTTAATCTGTAACAATTTCCCTTGGGACACCAAAACGAGTAAAAATATCCTCAAAAAGAAAATTAACTACAGATGCTTCAGTAGCAGAAAGTAATGGTTTGGCCTCTACCCATTTGGTAACATAATCAGTGAAAACTAATATATATTTCTTTTGTCTTGATGGAGGAATAATAGGTCCTACAAGATCCAAAGCCCATTTTTCAAAAGGTTCAATATGTACCTGAGGCTGCAATGGCATCTCACCTGAAGGAGAAGGTTTCCCTACCCTTTGGCAACTGTCACACCTTTTGACATACTCTTTAGCATATTTGAAAAGGGATGGCCAATAATATCCCAAATGAAGGATCTTATAGGTTGTCCTTTTATCAGCAAAGTGTCTGCCACAAGGTTCATCATGACATGCCTTGAGAATCTCAGGCATCTCATCTTCCCGAACACATCTCCTAATGATAAAATTTGGACCTGTCTTGTATAACTCATTAGCAACCCATGAATATTTTGCACTGTCATAAATGATCTTTCTTTTGTCTCTTGCATTCATTATTGAAGGAAATTTCCCTGAAACTAAATAATTAGCAATGTCAGCAAACCAAGGAGTTTGAGTAGAAATTGCAAAAAGATATTCATCAGGAAATTGATCTTCAACTGGGGTATTGTCTTGGATGTTTTGGAGTCTAGATAGGAAATCATCTATTGTGTTTTGTTTTCCAAGCCTATCTAGAATGGTAATGTTGAATTCTCGTAAAAGCAATAACCATCTTATGACTCTACCATTAGTAATTGATTTGTTCATTAAATATCTAATTGCAGAGTGATCTGTGTGAACAAAAGTTTCATAGCCTGTTATATAGTGTCTGAATTTGTTTATGGCATGAACAATAGCTAAAAACTCTTTTTTAGTTACAGTATATTTTAACTCTGAAGGAGTCAAATTTTTACTGGTATAGTAGATGGCATAAGGAATCAGGTTTTTTTGTCCCAAAACTGCTCCTAGAGCTGTATCTGAGGCATCTGTTGAAATATGAAAAGGTAGCTTCCAGTTAGGTCCCCTTAAAATAGGTGCTTCAGAGATTTTTGTTTTCAGGGTCTCAAAGGCTAACTAGCAATCAGGAATCCACTTGAATTCACAGTCTTTGGTAAGTAATTTGAAAAGTGGAGATGTTATCTTGGTGAAGTTTTCTATAAACCTTCGATAATATCCTGTAAATCCAAGAAAACTCCTAACATCTTTTTGGCAACTTGGAATAGATAAGTTAGAGATGACTTCAACTTTTGACTCATCAACTCTAATCCCATCCCATGAAATGTGATGACCCAAAAAAATTCCTTCAGTAAACATCATAAAACACTTTTCATGACTTAGTGAAAGATTTTCTTCTTTACATCTCTTTAAGAATTTTTCCAAGTTTTCTAAAGCTTCTTCAAATGTGTTTCCATAAACTGTGAAATCATCCATATATACCTCTACACAATCATGTATTAGATCTGAAAAAAATCCTAGTACTGCCCTTTGAAATGTTGCGGGTGCATTACATAGTCCAAATGGCAATACTCGGTAAGCATAGGTACCCCAAGGACAAGTAAATGTGGTTTTGTCTTGATCTTCCAGTGCTACTTGGATTTGATTATAACCACTAAACCCATCTAAAAATGAGAAGTACTTTTTGCCAGCTAATGTGTCTAACACCTGATCTATGAAGGGTAAGGGAAAATGATCTTTAAGAGTAGTTTTGTTTAATTCCCGGTAGTCAATACATACCCTCCATTTACCATTTTTCTTTAGCACAATTACAAAAGGAGAAACCCACTGACTATCTAAAATAGGATAGATAAATTTGACATTCAATAATTTCTGCAATTCTTCTTTAACAATTTCCCTAAGATTTGGATTCATCCTTCTCTGAGGTTGTCTGATTGGTTTACAATTTTCCTCTATGTAGATGTGATGAATGCAAGTCTTGGGGCTTATCCCTTTCATATCAGTGTACTCCCATGCATATGCTGTTACACCATTTTTTGGTCATCTAACCTATTATCATTAGATGGACCAAAGTACACCATGTAAGACCAATTTTACCCTAAGTAAAATTGCTTTCACTATGTAAAATAACTTGATAAACCACATTTATTAGGTTGTTTATGGTCAAAACAGGAAACCCCAAAAGGAAATATTAAACAAACCCATTTTGTTTAATTTTCCTCATGGAATAATTAATTATTATTCCCAGTCATGTTTAACCCAAAAACAAAGAAATTAATTAGATAAACCTTTATTTATCTTATTATTTTCTAGGAATAATTATTTAAATCTTATTTATATAATATTCCTTGTTAAATATGACCAAATCACCCACAAATAATTAAATAAATCATTATTTATTTGATTATCTTCTAACCACTTCCTTAAAAAGATAAATAAATCATTTATTTATTTATTTTTGACAAATCAAGGGATTTGACCCAAGTCAAATACCTTTTTCCTCCAACAAATATAATAAAATATTCCATAAAAAGTGGATCTAGATCTGGTTAACCCATGCACCAAGATCTAGAATGACCCAATATTTTGTTATAAATAGGATGGTTTTTCCTACCATTCTTCACCTTTTGTTGCCTATTAGATCACTCTGGATCCATACACTTGGTCACTCTTTTCTACCATTTGTTGTGTGAGCTCCCTTTGAGTTCTATTCTTTGTGTGGGTTTTCTACACCAACAAGAGAGAGAAATCTTAGATCTGAAGTGCTGAGGACTTCCAAGAACCCATCCCACTGAGGAGAATTGGATACACCTTCTTGTTTTCCTCCCAGGTGCCCCATTAATATAAAAATTCTTTAAAAAATTGTTCTTGTCTTGTCTATTGGTATATGGAGCAAACCCTTATTTTTCCTGCTTAATGTCTTTCCATGCATAGATCTGGTTTTTGCAGCTCTTTTATGTTCAACTAACCGCAGATCTGAAGATATTGGCAGCCACTTTTGTTGTTAGGGCTATTAATTATGCGTAGCTAAAGTGGTCCTTTTTCGTACACTTCGACAAAGGATTCATACTAACATATGCAGAAGAATGTCTCTGTAATATCTTGACTAGCTCTTCTTGTTGAGATTTCTCTAGGTTCTTGTTTATGTTTAAAGTTTTTCCTGGAAATATCTCAATTGTAGAGCTGCCAAATTTATCTATGGAATAGAGAGACATCTGCCTTGATGACAAAAACTCAATGTTGGATTCTTCTTGAAATTGTTCATGTTTATATTCCAAAGAGGATTCAAAGTTTTCCAAGGTATTCAGAATTTGGCTATCTTCACTAATTTCTGAAATTGTGAAGAGAGGTTGTAAGTCTTCTTCATCCTCTATCCATTGATTATCATCTAATTCTGTAATTTTTCTTGTTGTAGGATACAAGGTAAATTTCTTGGTTGAACTACCATCAGAGATATACATATCACCGGATCTACAACTAATGAAAGCATCAGCTGTAGCTAACCAAGTTCTTCCTAATATAATAGGGTTTCCTCCTAGATTATTCTTAGGAGTTAGGATCATGAAATCCACAGGATACTCCCAAGAATCTAGGAACACTGGAATGTCTTCTATTACCCCATCAGGTTTAATCACAGATCTGTCTGCTAATTGTAATAATGTGGGTGTAAAAAGAAGATTAGGAAGTTTCAGTTTATCCATGATTTGTCTACTCATGATATTGATTGTTGCTCCTAAATCAATGAGTTTGTTTTGGATCTCAATTCCATTGATGTGAATTTTGACAACTGGATTTCCTGGGTCTAGATACTTTGGAATAGCAATCTTACCCATCATGATATCTGCTATTTTTCCTGCCAGTTGAATTTTCTTTATCTCTCTTATTCTTTTTCTTGTTTTCTTCATGCTCAACTCCTTTATTGTTTTTGCTAAGATTGGAATTTCCTTGATGGCTTGCAATAATGGGATCTTAATAAAAACATTTCTCAGCTCATCTAAAAAATCATAATTAGGCACCATAATTTGTTTTTCTACACCCCTATCAATTTGTAATCTTTCTGGGAAGGGAGGTGTAGAAGTGGATGTTGATGGATGCTCTAATATAGGAGTTGAAATTATTGGTTCTTTTTGTTTTGATTTTTCAATGTTTAAGTCTTGGAAAGTTGTGTTCTCTTCAAGACTTTTATTTACCCGTAGGGAATCTTCCTCAGAATTGTCTTACTCTTGTATGATTACAGAAGGTTTCCTCTTTTCAAGTATTCTTCCAAACCTAAGTTGAACATCACTAAGGTCTAAAGGAGTGATCAAATAAGTTGGAAACTGTTGGCCTTCTATCATGTATGTGTTCTGAGGATTTTTATTGTTGGGGTTTGGTATGGGTTGGGCAGGCAACTGATTTGTTTTCTGAGGAAATAGTAATGGAAGTGGTTTATTTTGATGTTGTGTATTTTGAGGATTTTGTGGAGAATTTTGTTGAAAATTTTCTTGAGGAGGGAAATGTGGATATAGTGGATAGGATGGTGGATATTGATAATACTGAGAGTATCTTCCATGGGGATTTTGTGCTCCTTGCGCCCAAGTTTGTGATTGATTTTGAAATTGGGGCCAAGGTTGCTGCCAAGGATTCCAATTTGGTTGGGGTTGATTATACATTTGATCATGAAATCCTTGTGTTTGAGGTCCTTGCCAAGGCCTTCTAGAGACAAAATTGAGAGACTCTGTGGAACTTGTAGGAGTATCTTCTTGAAAGACAGCTTTAAGACCAGGAAGTGAAGGAAAACTCTTGGTCTCATGTTTTTCTAAACAAATTACACAAGTCTCCACAACTTTGGCATCCAAAGGGCACTCTCTCAGGGCATGTTTATTTCTACATTTGGGACAAAAGATTGCTAAGGCATCCAATTCAGCTTTTTGCTTGTTTTGTAACTTAAGGGTGTCTATTTTTTCACTAAGACTCCCCAAGATATCATATTTGAACTCATCAAGCATATGTCCTATTTCTGCCCTACTTACTGTCCCAGAAGCAGACTTACTTGCCCTTGCAAGAGCAGGGTCTCTTGGTCCTTTTACACTTTTATATTTCCCTCTTGAAAGGTTGATACATAATTCAGCTATTTCAGGTAATGTAAGCTGAGATATATCCCCTTTTCCCATCATGTTAAGGATATCTAACCATTCATCCCTAATTGTCTTCAACAAGAGAGCTTTCAAAGTGTCTTGGTCTAGGTTTTCCATTTTTTCTCTTTTGATGTTGTAGTTAAATCTCTCCAACAAATCTTCCAGATTTTCATCTTCTTTTTGTAGAATTTTAAACACTTCCTCCTTATGGTTGGCTGGCATATAGTAGTCCAAATAACTCTCTAGAAATACTTGTTTCATGTCTTCCCATGTCCTAATAGAACTGTTGATCAAACTCATAAATCACTTCAATGCTGCTCCTTTCAATGTTGAAGGAAATAGTTTAAGTTTTTGAGCATCTTGTAAGTAGTCATAGGTTCTACACAGGACTTCAAATTCAAATAGGAAGGTTTCAGGAGCTTCAGTTTTAAGTCCATAAAATTTTGGAAGGACAGAGGGTGAAATTTTTTTCATAGTTGTATTGGTTTCTTCATCTACTATAGGAAACCCAAAAGAGCTTCCCATCTCTCTTCTACCTCTTCCTCTGCCTCCTTCTCCTTTTACACCTCTACCTCCTTCTCCTCTACCTCTACCTCTACCCCCTCCAAATAGTGTGTGTTCTCCATTAAAAAAACCTCCTCCCCCCTCTTCTGCCATAGTTGATTCTTCTGTAGAAGTTGAAAAGTTTATGTCCCTAGCAGGGGTTCCTGAATCTCCTTCTAAGACAGGTTCAGTGGGTAAAGTGGAAGGTCTTTCTAATGGAATATCTGATCTTAATTTCTCTGGAAGTCTAGGATCAGTAAAGGATGGAATGTGGGTTTGAGTTGGAGGTGTGCTGGCTCTAGGTCTTGGTGAAACAAGTGGTGTTCTAGGAATAAAGCTTTTGCTTCTTATGAATCTACCCCTTTAGTCTCTTTCTCTACGCATATCATTTTTTTTGGGTGATAAGAAACAAGGCTACCTAGTTACACTTCCCCGGCAACGGCGCCAAAATGTTGTGCTCAACTTAGTGTTCCTAAATTGAGGTCATTAATTGTCAACCAGGGCTAGTAAACTGCTGAAGTGTGGTGCACTGCATGTGCCTAGGTATCTGTTTCTCATTACGTTGTGTTTAGTGGTTTTATGATGTTTTTGGTCTTATGGTTTTTTATGTTGAAAAAGAGCTAAGAAGTTTACACTAAAACAGAGTGAAACTATTCTAAACTAGGTGTGCACTAAAGGACAGAAAATGAAAAGCTTGATAAGGACTCATAGCAAAGAAAAAAATCACAACATGAACTCAGTAACCCATATCATGAACTCATCCAATTCATTCATTTAGAGATATGTTGGAATAGCTTGAGAAAAGGATAATTTTTTAGTGCAATTGAGGTTTTCCTAAGTCAACAATCAACTTACAATGTTACAACATCTCATCCATGGTTAAAGGTTTATTGGAACATAATTGGAAAAGAACATTTGTAGCACAATAATATTTCTACTCTAAACTAACTTCTAATTCTATTCTTCAACTCAATTTAGCACTACTAGGCCTCATTCAAAAGTTATAGATTTCTTTTTAGAATAGTCTTTGAAAAAAGGCTTGTTTGTGAAATTGTAAAAAGGTTGAAAAATACTCAAGGCCTTAAACTGATATTACTAGCTTCTGTCCAGATGATGATGTATTAATATGAAGTTAGAACAAAAGAAGTTTTGTAGATAATGAAGACCGTGGTATCTAAATTTAACAACTAATACAATTTAAAATGCAATGGATAACAACTAAACTAGAATTCTAATACAGTGAACTAAGACTAAACTAGAGTGCTATTATCTAACTTGAAATGAATTGGAACTGAACTAGAATGATACTAATACAGTGAACAGAGTTAAACTAGAGTACCATTATCAAGCTTGAAATATAATGACAGAATTAAACTAGAATTACATCTACCTCCGGAGTATTTCAACTGAACCAAAATGCAACTAATTCTATGAAATAATACAGCCCTGTCTTGTTTAAGATGAGTGATATTTTGGAATAGTTTGTACAAACAAGTCTGGCTGTATCATTCAGTGCAAATGGGCATAAAAACATAACAATACGCAGGTAAACTAAAACACCACAGCTAAGTCTTATCCAGAGTTAGTGATATTTTGGAAGAGATTAATGAGAATAGGACTAGTTGTAACAACTAATTACAATTGAACATAAAAACGTAAAGTTCTAAATTGCTACAATTATGCCTCATTCCGGATTAGTGATATTTTGGAATACTTCATGAGAACAAAGCTAAATTGTAGTATCCAATGTAAGCAAAGTTCAGAAAACTATTTAAATTGAGAATGAAACAAAGCTACGGCTACTTATCTAAACCAAATGCGTAACGCTTCACGGGCAGTAGGGGCCCTCTACCACCAGATCAGCACGCGGATCTACTCAAGATTGACTCAGCTCATGCAATAAAATGATGTCTCTTTCATTAAAGGAGAAATTCTTCAAAACAGAGTATTTACGGCCTTCCAAAATCTAGCAACAAAAACAAAATCTAACCAACAGTTTCTCGGTCTCCCGAGTCATACTTATAATGAAGTTACATAACTACTCTTTGAGAAAAACGGGGATAAGTGTCTCTCCCACTTCTAATCAAATTAAAACTCTTATTAACAGTCTTGTGCTTAACTGCGGACATCTGTAGAGTCTGTGTTTTGATAGGAAACTGCTTCTCTTCTATGTGCATAACCACCTATAGAATTCTGTTCAAACTTCGTTCAGAGCAACAAATGATGAGGGAATGATGTGGAATACGACCATATGTGTTTTTCCCTGAGATGACATCTGGAACCTGCGTAGACACGAAGACAGCTGCAGAATCGGAAACTAGCTACAGAATGTCTGCATTCTGTAGCTAGGTGTAGTCAAAAAGTACTACAACAACGAAATCATGAAAAAATAGCAAGTTAGACATTATATACAATCTCAAAGCAATTTTAACTAATCTTATTGATCATTTAAGCCTGAAATTAATAATGGACAAAGGAAATGAAGTGGAATGTGGTGGAAGAGAAGAACATCTTTGAAGCTCAACGGTATTATTGGACGGGATCAAATAGTCGTTATTGCGCTTAATATTATGGGCTAATACCATGGTAAAGACCCTTGGTATTGTTAAAATTAGTGCGCCAAATCATAAGCAATTTTTCTTCTTTGTACCCGCGTGTACAAGCGACTTTTCTTCACAAAAACTGCGTATACACAAATTCTGGATATATACACTACTTGTCTTCATTGAACCGGTGTATGTACATGGGTTCCCTTCATTTCATCATTCCTCTGTCATTGACTGGTATTCCTTTCTCTATCACATCTGAACTGGCTTGTAGATACATCAAGTTTACATCTTCAACAAATAGGTTGCTATCAAAAGGCAACTCATTGAGTAGGTTTCCATCAAGGGCAACATATTGCATCATAATGCCAACAGGAAAAAGAAAGGAATATGTTAATAATTCCTTTCGCACTGTTTAGGAACCGCAATTGCAAATGAATGAACGCTTTGCATGGAAACATGAAGTTTTCTTAACCCTTATATTTTCTAGCATTATGTGGACATGTGCTATATTTATGAACATGTATTTGACAGGTATAACAGTTGGGTTCTAGTTATGGCTGGATTCGTCAAGGGATTGGAGTCCCTTGAGAGATGATATATGTTTGTGTTCAGATACAAGGCAGTGTGTCTGGCATAACAAGGTAAGGTAACTGGTATATTGTATGTTTATATTATACAGTGACAATTATGTGTTTATGGTGGTATGATGTAGCGGATTGCATGGACAAAGAGACTATCATGAAATCTTGAAGAAGGCTCAGGTTGAAATTTCCCTTAGAAGCATTGGCAACCCATGGGGATTGAATCATGGTGTTTTTTGCTAGTTTTATGATTTCGGTCTTTGTGGTTTTTTTGTGATTTATTTGCAGTTATGTTTATGTTTGGTGCATAATCATGCCACTTTGTTGCGGTGTCGTATTTTTTTTGGTTTTTCATAGTCTTCTTCTTGCTTTCTCTTGTTCTTTCCTTTTATTTTTTGAGAGGATTTGGAATTGGTTGGGAAAGAAGAAAGTTAATGGAGCTTGGGGGGAGTTGTGTGGTACCCAATAGGGAATGTAAGGCCCGAATCAAGCTCATTGCATGAGTGAGGGTAGTTGAAGGTAAGATTATGACATTCGATTGGACTGGTTGGGTCCATTGTGGTAAATGGATGGTGACAGTAAAGACATGAGAAAGGCAACAGAAAAGGTAAGATAAATGAATTTGAGGTGTCATATGCCTTGACTAGGTTGGGAACTATTGTTCTCAATGATGTGCATGTGTTGTATGGATAAAGGAAGTTATCTTAACCTAGCCTTATGGTATTTGGTAATTATGTTGTGATCATGATTGTTTTATGTTAATTTTTATATGCATATTTGTGTGTATGTATGTCGTTGTCTAATAGGATCATGATTGTTTTATGATAATGATTATATATATGTATGTGTTTATGTAAATATGTCACTGTAGGATAGGGTTTTCAAGGATAATTCTTGTGAATGATTTCTTATGCAGGTGAATGGCATGAATAAGTTCTTGGTCTTACGAGGAATCAAGTGGGAAGAGTAACCCTGACAGATCTATGAGGTCAGTATCATGTGAACATGAATTGATATTATATGCGTGTACTATGCCTATGTTTATATTATGGACATGTAATGTTGAGGGGTACATCATAAAAGTGAAAGTAGTGTGATATGTGGCATGCTAGGATAAGCATGGATAGTGGAAAGACACTAGAAGCAAGGTTTCTTTGTGGATTCAGTGTATGGTCTATGGATGTGCAGTACTATTTTTGTATATATGTTGCGCATGTTGTATATTCAATGATTTAACCTATGGTGATGTGTACATGTAACCTATGTATTAATGTGTACATGTGATGTTGTATGCGTGTTGTATATATGGTGTATGTTGGCTTGATGGGGCATGGACCCAGGTTTGAAGTGACTGTGCAATCCAAAAAAACCCACTATTACTGGCCCTTTCAGCAATGATCTGCTTGCATAGACCAAAGTCTCACCTGAGGCAATATAGGGGGATGTTATAACTATGTTTCTGCATCCAAAGGGATAGAGTATTGTGGCTTTACGAATTTTCCTTCTTATCAGCTCTTCGCAGATCATATCTATCAATAATATAGGCATTTTTCAACACATATGTTGAACTTAATATAGATTGTGTGATCTTACTTAGTCATGCATTAAAAAAATTAAATAACCATAAAAAATACTGCGCTATTCAACTAAATATCAAAACCCGTATTCAACATAAATAGTTATAAATAGTAAGCAAAAATCAAACACATCAATGTAACTTAGATCTTCGCAACAGTTCTTTCATTAATAGCCATATCTTTCTCATACATTCCTTTTCACCCTGCGCACACATCTGCAGGGGTCTGCGCACATAGATGCAGACCTCCTAAGGTCTTTATGCACACAACTGCAAGAGCCTTTTCTCGAACCCAAAACATAGACTCCGACTCAAAATAGTCTTACATCCAAATGCATTTCATCGAATTCGACTTGACTGCCTATGACTTCTATCTAGACTCCTTATATAGATTTGGAGTTTACAATACCATGGTCCAAAACCATGGGCGGAGTCCGACGTTCACAAAACATCCCATCCCATTACATAATAAGGGGCTTTGACCCACCCCAATTCCCCTATGACTCAAAAATAGACTCTGCATTGCACTCCTCGATCTGCGGAGTATTTCCTTTCTACTTTCTTCGAGGGGATCCCATCTCCAATAGGCCCCCAACACAAAACTGTGACTCGTCCCAAGTCACAAATTTAGTGCACCATCTATCTCGGTGTTAATGCCGCCCAAGGTATCCTTTAACTGGGGCACTTATTCGGCGCACTGATTTTCTTCCACATTTTGGAATCTCGCTCACTTGAGCCACGATCTCCTGAATCCCACTTGGCTTGATTCATGATCGCTTGTTTGTGCAACCCAGCTAAAATCTCATGCCCCCGACCAACTGTGCGGAACATTAAGACTCTACGTCAACCATATAGTCATTGTGAACTACCAAGGATGGATTCATCGTTGTATAATTTTAATCTGCTACCATTAATACAACTAGGGAACAATTCTCCATTCAGCTTGGTGAGCTGGACTATGCCTCCTTCTGTCACCTCTCGGGAAATATATAGGCTAGCCAGTGCATTTGCAGCTTTCCCAGGAACTTTGAAAACTTATTGTCATACAACAAAACTATATCCCCATCTTTTAACATATTTTGCTTAATATATAGATCATGTCATGCCTTCTCTCATTTCTTCTGAACCTGCTAATGAAATCATGTGATGAACCAATCTTCTTCCAACTCGAGCAGCTGCACTAATATCTGCTCCATAATGTCATTGTCTTCCATATTCATCACTGCTGCGATGCGAATACTAGGTATGATATACTCCATCAACACCACTGCTTCTTCGCCATACACTAGTCAGAAGGGGGTCTGACCTGTCAGCTTCTTACAGGTAGTTCTGTAGGGCCATAGTACAGCAGGAATGCGCAGATCCCAATCATTTTTGTTAACGTTACAAAATTTTGTTAGCGCGTTCTCCAATATTTTGTTGAAATATTCTACTATTCCATTCGCCTAGGGGTGGTATGGCATACTCTTGTAGTGACTGACTTTGAATTCTTCAGTCAAGGCCTCGATAGTTCTATTTAGGAAATGTGTTCCCCGGTCGCTCATCAAAATTTTTGGACAACCAAACCGAGACACAATATGCTCAAAAAATAATTTCGTTGTCGTGTCTGCAATAAAATTCTTTATTGATTGTGCCTCGGCCCACCGAGTGAGGTAATCAGTCGCAGTAATAATGTACCATGCACTATTTTATTTCCCAGAGGATCGATTAGTCTGAAAAATTCAATCACCCATTTATCAAAATCTTGCAACATGACATTGGGGTGCAATGCCATTTCATCTCTTCACGACGATCTTCCAGTCCTCTGATAAACATCGCATGTGCTGCAATACTCCTTTGAGTCTCTATGCACTGTATACCACCATAATTTGGCAAATAAAATCTTCTGTGCAATAGATTTTCCCTGCGTAGTGACCTCCAAATACTCTACCATGTGCTTCAACTAGTATGTTGTGTCGTTCGTGTTCAAGAACATATCTTCGCAGAATCTCATCAACCCCCATTTTATACAGGTGTCCTACAATCAGAGTAAAATCTATGTCCCTTATGACCATCTCTTTCTTTTGTTGTGTAGTGCATTTCGTAGGTGTGATTCTTGTCGAGAGAAATCGAATGATATCCAAAAAATGCTCATCTACAGCCTTGATAGCGAACAACTGCGCATCAAGTAATCCTTCCTCAAGATTTTTTGGTTCCTCCCCTGTCTGAATTCTAGACAGATGGTTTGGTCCATCATTCAAATGGAATGGCTTGACAATTACCTCGAAATCATATTCTTGGAACAACAGTAACCATCGGCAAATCTCCCCCCCCCCCCCAACACAATCTTGTTGACCAAATACTTTAAATTAGAATGATCCGTGAACATTTTGAAGTGCAATTCCAATAAATAGTGCTTGTATTTTTGCAACACATATACCATTTCCAACCCTTCGTGCTATGTGGTGGAGTATTTCCTCTATACTTTAGACAACTTTATGCTAGAAAATGCTACAGGGTGATCAATATCTCCTTTTCTGGGATGCGCTAACACATCTCCTAGGTCTAGGTAGGACGCATAGACATGTACATGAAATACCTTCTTCCAATCGGGGAAGACAAGAATAGGCATGGACACCATTTTTTCCTTTAGTATATCAAGACTCTGTTGACAATCGTCATCCCAGAAAAACTTGACATCCTTCTTTAATAACTTCTCCATGGGTGCAGTGATCTGCACGTATGCCTTAATGAACTTCCTGTAATATCATGTATGTTCGAGCATCGTGTGTAGTTGTTTTACACTTGTTGGGGGTTCCAAATTAATAATCACAGAAATATTCGCAGGGTCTACCATCAATCCCTATTTACAGACAATGTGTCCCAACAAAATACTATATGGTATGCAGAAAATGCACTTCTTCAGGTTTAAGGAGATTTGATACTTTCGACAAGTATCCAGCATCAAGCGTAGACTAGATAAATGCTTCTTTAACAGGCCAAAGACTGTCTAGTCATTGAAATATACTTCCTTAAATTTGTGGATATATTCTTTGAAAGCTGCAAAAACGACCCTGTAAAATACAGCTCCCGCGTTCTTCAACTCAAATGGCATGACAGTGTACTGAAAGGACCCCACTCATTAGCAAAGGTGGTCTTGCTCCTGCCTTCTAGTGCAATCATGATCTGATGATACACGGAGAATCCTTCCATAAATGAGTATGTTTGTTGCCCACCAACATTCTCCAATACTTCATATGTGAATGGTGTGGGAAACGAATCATGGACACATGAATCGTTCATATTGCGAAGATAAACACAGATCCTTATCTTGCGTTTAGTCTTCTTCTCTTGGACCGCCATAGATCTAACCCACTTAGACTCCTCAATTGATTCAATGATTCCTACGTCAAGCATTTTGTCTAGTTCTTCACTTACTTTCTCCTTGTACTTTGGGTTTAGCCGATATGGTCGCTGCTTGATTGGCTTCGCATTAGGCTTCAAAGTGATGTGAATTACTCCTAGATCACCCACAATGCCCTTTAATTACAAGAATTTTGTAGGGAATGGGTCCTGGAATTCATGTATTAGCTCAGTGACCTTGTTGACTGTGTCATCATCCCAATAGTCCTCTATCTTGGAAAACTTGGGCTCCACCTCTAAGTCGATGTTGACTTGTTCTGTCCTAACCGGTTGTGCTACATCTGGTATTTCTATCTCGGGCCCTGCAATTGTGTGTTGTCCTTCAGACTCAGGGATATGAATGTCGCATGGATCCTCCTCGCCTTCCTCCATGGTCAAATTGTAACATTCACAAGCTTGTGAAAATTGCGCAGCCTATTCGGGTTGTACCAGAGTTCTCAGCTCCTCAGTAATACGAAATACTCCCTCCTTAACGTCTTGAACAGCCTCATTAATACACTCCCAACCATCAATGAAGCTATATGTTAATAATAACACAGCTATCATCTCATCCCAATCCATGGTTCCATGGTGCAACTATGTTTCAAGATACCATTGTTTAGGTATCGTATCCAAAGTTTGGAAGAACAAGTGCACCCATTCTATATGAGGTTCAACGCCCCAAGCTTTAGTCCAACGAGCTAAGTGCTTGCAAGGATTATTTTTACCATCATACTTCTCTATGATCTTCGTGTCCACCTAACCAAATCTCATCCTTATCATCTTGCAAAACTCCTTGCATCCTCTAAAATTTACCCTATGTGCGCCCCACCATCGGGTTAGGGTAGACCTTAATGTGAAGTCCAAAGCTTAGTATCGTTGGTCCTCAGGCACCTTCTTCTCAAATTCCTCCAAAAATAAGACAAAATTCCTCGTCCCATCATAAAAAGGCAAGTCCCGCCCTTCTTACCTGACACAACGTAGAGATATGGTAACCATGTTACAGCGTTTAGTGGTTACTTCATGCAAACGATTTTGCCAATGCTCCAGCTCTTCATCGAAATCTGAAATGCATGAACTATCGCACTCCCAACAAATTCTACCATCTGCAGTGGGATTGATCCAGTCTTCATCTTATGCAGTAATATTATATATCTTATCAATATCAGCATCCCCATACTAATGTTGGACAAGCTCTGTATAGCATGCACCTTCGAATGGATCTAATTGCACAACAACTTGGGTACCATTCTTCTCAAATATCATCTGCCTCTTCTTCAGGTTGATTATAGCATCCATGTTGTAAGCCCAATCAAATCCCAACAACGCATGATATTGATTATTATCATCAACGATATCGATCACTTCATAGTTTACCAACACACTAGCTCCATCAATATCTACGCTAATCCCCTGCAGTCGCCCCATATGGATGATCTTCTGTTGATTTTCCATCCTCAGATGAATTGGCGACCATTGCAGCTTAGGCCTTCCCATCCGCTCCCATGTCTGCTTTGGAAAAACATTGGCATTAGATCTAAGATCCAGAATGACTTGATCCATCTCATAATCTCTGATCTGCCTAGTCAACCTATCTCCTGGTCGATTCTCTTCTTGTTCTTATATACTTTGTTTATTGCGTGTTGTTCCAGCTGCAGCCTTTCCTTGCCAACACAATTATCTATCAGCTCCTGCAATCCTTCCACATCCCGCTACTCCATTAGAAATTTCATACACATCTGCAAGAAGGATGCCAAGATAGACTGATCATCTTCCTTTACTTCGGCATTCTCCTTAATCTTATTCTCCAATGGAAACAATTGTCTCTGCACAATAGGTGGAAAATATTTAGGGGTCATAAACATCCTCTTCCTTCCCTGAATGTTTCTTTCTTATGCTATACATTAAATCCTAAATGCTTATCTTCAGCTTTCCTTACCCAAGTCTTCATCATAGGATTTTTTCCTTCTGCACGGTCTCCTCCAGTATTCACACCACTACATGTTACTATGTTAACACTTTGATCTTCCTAGCACGGTTCAGCCCTCATCATTTGTATATTCTGAGTTGGCTACTAGTTGCGCTTCTCGTGCATTTTAGCTAACAAAATGGGATAGTCTTCAATTTCATGACCAAATTCTTGAAAATACTTACAAGAAGCCACAGTAGGATTCTGACAGTCCTTGGTGAAATGTCCATCTTGTCCGCATTTGTAACATATCATCTGGCCTCATCCACAACCTACGATTCCTCCTCAGCCACTCCCTCGGCCTAGGAATCATCCTTGTACAGTTGGCGAATCTGAATCTTCGCAGCCTTTTACCTGCATTCGATATGCGTTAGGATTGTTTTGCATCATCAGATAATAGCTCTTAAAAAAAAATTCATCGTGTCCCACCGAACTGTAGAAATTGCAGAACAATTCCTTCGGCAATCTGATAAAATTTTGAAACAAGTGACAATAGTCCATGGAATGTTGGCATGCAACTTTGCATAAGCTACAACATACGTGGGGCCCTACACTTGGCCCTGCGCTCAATCCAAGCTTCAATGGACTCAGCATCCCAACATTCAAATATTCTCTATAAACAGGGCACTTCTCATTATAGTGACCCTCTTCTTTACACTTGATGCATCAGGCCTCCAACCTTATATCAGAGCGAACCTCCTTTCCCTTCTTTAGATCCTGGAGCTCCATATGAAAGCTCACCAACTGAGTCTGAATCTTTTGTACCCCTATGCTTGTATCAACTATTGGCGAAGCTTCCAACTTCATCGCTATCTCCAATGCTTCAGCTTGAGTGGAAACCTTCTGTTGCAACAATGGCAATCTGAGATGAGGCAATAGCACAGCAATGAACCATTATCTATAATGCTCATCTAGGATCTGAAAGATAATTTGTCTCCACAGTGTCTTAAATCGTTGATCTACCTCCCATATGGTCTCAGTATCCAGCTTCTTAATCTCCTTGATCTTTGTGATACACTGGGACTGCGACTTTTATTTTTTTAATTCAGCATTCAGCGTGGTCTTTGTCTCAACCAAAAAATAATTTGCATTCATCGTAACGTATTTCATGTACCAAGACAATGCTCTATCTTGAATCACGATAATTAATTGCGCTTTTTTCATGTTTTCATCAGTGACATTCTGCGAACTCCATATCGCTTCTACTACAAACCAAAACTGTTCAGGATCATTCATTCCCTTGAACACAAAAATCTTTAGGGGTTTGGCCATGGTGAATGGGGGAGGTGGAGGTGGAGGAATACAATGGAATAGAGTGATGACAGGGATGGAAAGTTTGGGGATATCGACAATGATCTGATGACTCTCAGATCTCAGACTTCTTGGGGTAGCAGGGTTGCTTTCTCTTTCTCCAGACCCAAACAGCGGACTATATTCTTTTTCAACGTGCGTTCCCCAACTAGTCCTAAACCTTTTGCCACTTCGCGTAGCACCAAGTTATCTTTCTTCACACATCAATATAAGTGCATCTGTATTACACCATTTTCACATAATAGCATTTTAATCCAAAACTTTAGTGAATTCAGGTACTTACCTCTAAGGCCTATGAATAACTTACGCTCTGCTTTGCTATAAGACATAGAAGTCTCAATCGTGAACTTAGTGATAAAACCTCAAAGGATACTGTCTATCCAATAATCAACAGCTCTCACAATCTCGTTATCAGTATTTTTCAGCTTCTCAATCAGAAATGGAGTCCATGCAATTAGCTTACTATTGAACCGACCTGTATGTGCAGCTAGTCTTGAGATCCACTCGTACAACTCACTGGAAAACAACTTGAAAAAGATCTTGTACTGATCCGTATAGATATAATTATGTAACCAATTTTCAATAGAGGTGTCTGGGTTTCTGTTTTCTCATGTAGCAAACTCGCGTTCTTTCAAACTTACCCAATATTTGAACTCTTGCTTAGATGAATTCCACATCCAGCTATCCCTAGTGAGATCCTAGTCCTGGAAACGAAACCATTTGTTGGCTTGATGGGGCCTAGACCTAGGGTCAAAGCGACTGCACAATCCAACAAAAACCACTATTACTGGCCCTTTCGGCAACGATCTGTTTGTGCAGACCAAAGTCTCACACAAGGCAATAAAGGGGGATGCTAGAACCAGGTTTATTCATCCATACGGATAGAGGATTGTGGCTTTAGGCCTTTTCCTTCTTATCAGCACTTCGCAGATTAGGTCTATTAATATTATAGGTGTTGTTCAACACGTCTGTTGAATTTATTACAGATTGTGCAATCTTACTTGTTCATACATTAAACAAAGTAAATAACCATAAACAAGACTATGTTATTCAACTATAGATCAAAACCCTTATTTAGCATAAAATGTTATAAACGGTAAGAAAAAAGAAAACACATCAATGTAACTCAAATATTCGCAACAGTTCTTTCACTAATAGACAGATATTTCTCATACATTCCTTTTCACCCTGTGCACACAATTGCAGGGGTCTACACACACATATGTTGACTTCCTAAGGTCTCCACGCACACAGTTGTAGAATCGTTTTCTCTAACCCAAAACACAGACTCTAACTCAAAACAGTATTACATCCAAATGCATTTCATCAACTTATACTTGATTTCCTATGACCTCTATCTAGACTCATTATATAGATTTGGCATTTACAATACCATGGTACAAAACCATGGGAAGATTCCAACGTTCACAAAATATCTCATCTCATTACATAATAAGGGGCTTTGACCCACCCCAAAGCCCCTATGACTCAAAAATAGACTGCGCGTTGCACTCCTCGATATGTGGAGTCTTTCCTTGTTGCCTTCTTCGAGGGGATCCCATATCCAAAAGTGTTATGTGTAGATTTCATATGCAATGATGGGTATAGATGGTGTTATGTACATGTCAGATATGTGGTGTTGTGCACATGTTGGATATGCGGTGTTGTGTGCATAAGGTGTTGTGCGCATGTTCGATATGCAGTGCTATGTACATGTTGTATATGCAGTGTTATGTGCATATGGTGTTATCTGTGTTGTATGGTGTAGTGTGCATGATTGTACATGTGGTGTTGTGTGCATGTGATGTTGTTTAGATGGTGTACATGTGGTGTTTTGTGCAGGTGGTACCGTTTACATGTCATGCATGTGGCGTTGTGTACATGTGGTGTCATGTACATGTCGTGCATGTGGTGTTGTGTACATATGGTATTGTGTACACATTATACAGGTGGTGCAATGTACATTTGGCATTGTGTATAAGTTGTGCAGGTGGTGTCATGTACCTGTGATGTTGTGCACATGTTGTGCAAGTAGTGTTGTGTACAGGTGGTACTGTGTACATGTTGTGCATATGGTACTGGGGTACATGTGGTATTATGTGCATGTTGTACATGATGTGTTGGGGTATGCAGTACCATGTATGTGCATTGTGTAGTTGTGGTATCGCAACATGTGTATTATTTTTGTTGCACTTTGTGTATGTATATGTATTGTGTTGTACACCGGGTGTAGGTGTATGTATTGTTGTGTTGTACATTAGATGTAGGTGTATGTATTGTTGTGTTGTACATTAGATGTAGGTGTATGTGTTGTGATGCATAGTGTGTGTATGTGTATGTGACTAAAGAGAAGCAAAAGCACTGGGTGCTTGTCGGGTGTGGCAACCGATCCGTTTTGTGTACAAAAGAAAAAAGGCAGAAATAAGGACCGATGAAGGATAAGTATGGATATTTTATTTCAGTTTTATTATGCATGTGATCTATGATTCTGACTTACATGTGATTTATGATTATGGTTTATGATGATTTCATGTGATTCATGATGATTTCTTTTTTAGCTAACTGGATGTGATATGTTTATACATGATGATTTGACCAAACAACTAATTGACTTGTGACAGGAAGTGAACATAATTGCAAGTGTACCTTATTGAAGAGTTGGCAATGAGGTATGATGTGAATTAAATCTCAATGTATTTTCAATCTAATGGAAGTTATGTGCTTGGTACAGGAAGCACAGAAATTCTCGGTTGGGTGGTTGAAACCGACTGCAAGAACTAGCAGCCTCAACAAAAGGAATTGGAACATGCAGCAGTATGATAGTAAAGCACTTCAGGAGCAGGGTCATTGTGGGACACTGGTACCCAATAGTGTTCATTGATTTCCATGAGCATGCTATGACTGGTATGATGGTTTTCAGGTATGGATATGCCTTGGTTTTTCTATCTACCGATGAGAGGAAGCCTTTCCAAGGGATTGATTTCCCGGGATAGGGATGCCAGCGAAACTTGGAAGGTGTGTGACTGCACGGAACGGGGTGACCGTATTTCCCAAGGGAATGTGTAGCAGAGAATGGAAGGTCGGGGATGGATTTGTTTGGTCATTATCATTTCTAGATGGAATCAGATGCACATTGGGAGTGTGCCCTGAAACAATGAGCCGGTAATTGTTCACTAAGAGGACAAGTGGCAGAAGATTGTAGCACTGGACATTAGATGAGGCTTTGACTTTGGTAGTGGATTTTGGACTTCCTGGGAAGACGCTGAATCATGGTATTACTTTGAGGGTGGAGTTGTGAGCCTCTGGATTCCCTTGTTGTGGATGCATACATAGTATCATTTATTTGTTGGTTGAGCATATGTGTGTATTATTGTAAATATTGTATCGAGTTGTGTTTATAAAGCTCCATAGACAGTATGGTTATTCTGGATAAAGCAAATGTGTATGAGTATATGTGGTTGTTATTGTAAATACAGTAATGTGTTGTGTTATAAAGCTCTAGTAAACGGTATGTTTGTCGTGTTTTCAGCAATGGTCATTGTAAATACTGCAACGAGCTATGTTATAAAGCTCCATAGGCAATATGTTTTGTTTTTCTTGTTGTAGGTGTCAATGAACACCAAGGACGGTGTTCCCCCAAGGGGGAGGGTTCTGTAACAACCCTGTTAAAAATTCATGTAAAAATATAAGACCCGAGTCATGGGACACATATTCCAAGTTGATTGTATTCCTAGTGAGGGTGTTCATTGGTTTATTATGGCTAAGGAAATGGCAAAGTCTTTGGAAAGGAAAAATGGCATTTTTGGCACATCTATTTATGAAAATAATGGGAGGTGAAAGGTCACAAGTTGCATGTGACGAGGAAAATGAAGAAAAATAATGGAAATTGAAGAAAAAAGAGGCCTCATTGATAAAAATGCTTATGAGGATTAGTTGGCAAGCTTTTTCTCAAGCTTTTGATCAGTGTGGTTTTGGAGCTCTCTCTCTCTCTGTCTTCGACACTTATATTTTTCTTGGAGCACTCTTGGAGAAGTGTGGCATACTTTAGATTTGGAGCAAGAAGGAAAAGGAAAGGCGGAAAAGTACAAGAGGACATCATGATTAGTGGCTACAGCTGGATTTCTTTGCAGGTATCGAGTTACATGTATGGTTTCCTTACTAGTTTTGGAATTCATGGCACATGCATTTGGTTTCTTGGTTATGATTTGTCATTGGCATCAAGGATTGTCTGGATTGACAGTGGATTTTCCTAGCCTTGCCATTTCCTGGATAGCCATTAGTGTTGTAGGTTCATTTCATTGTTTGTTTTTTCTGGTTGGTTCTCATGTGCTTTTGGTTGTGGTTTGAGTTATTAGTTCCTGGAATCCTTGGTTGGAAAAACGCTCTTGAAGCCCTGTAACGGCTTGGGTTGAGTTACTAGTCCTGGAGCCTTGGTTGGACAAACACTCTGGAAACCCTATAGCAGCTTGGATTGAGTTAGTAGTCCTGGAAGACTTGGTTGGACAAATGTTCTAGAGCCCTTAGTGGGTTGAGTTACTAGTCCTAGAGCCTTGGTTGGACAAATGCTTTGGATCTCGGAAGCAGTTGTGGGTGGAGTTACTAGTCCTGGAGTCTTGGTTGGATAAATGCTCTAGAGCCTGGCAACAGTGATGGGTTGAGTTACTAGTCCTGGAAGCTAGGTTGGAACAAACACTCTGGAGCCCTAGACAGCTTGGGTGGAGACATATCTAGTGATGGTTAGTGATTTCCGATCATGAGGTGGAATCACTGGTTGAAGGTTGAGGTGGTTTGGCCTCGGGAAGCCCTGGTTTGATTTTCATTGAAGAGTTTTATGAGATCACACATTCATGCTTGGAATATGCATTAAAGGAAATTTCAGCATAAAAATGGCCTCCTAAGGAAAAATAATAGTTAAAATAATAAAATAAGAGTTATGAATTTTGGAAGAAAAAGAAGAAACTATTTTTTTAATTGTATTTTTGGCTCATCTCCTTATAGGTTTACTCAAATTTCAAGTGTAGACACTCGTTAGATGTGGAATCAACGAGTAACTGTTATGCATACTTTTGAGAAGACCCGCGTTAATAAAAATTGAAGATACATTTAAAAATTGTGTTGAACACGCATTTTTAATATATCTTCAATTTTTATCAATGTGGGTATTATCAAAAGTATGCATAATGCATACTCCTTGGATGCATAATTTAATTTTTCATCCAACGTGTATATACACTTGAAATTTGAGTAAACCTATAAGGAGATTATCCAAAAATACAATTAAAAAAAGTAGTTTTTCTTCTTTTCCCTCCAAAATATTTACATGTGCCTCTTTATAAATTTAAAGGATTTTGATTGGTTTACACATTATGACATGAAAATTACGTGAAAATTTCATAGGCGCTTTTGGGATAAAATTTCCTCTAATGGCACAGGGGTGGTTGGCTGAAGAGAGATTTGGCTTAGCCATGTCTATGGTCGGGTGGAACATGGAAGTCCCAGAATTGGTTGCATTTTTCTTATGAAAATAAGAGCTATTTTCCTCTTGTATTGATGGCTAAATATGCTTTTTATTTTGTGGCTTATATGGTTGTTATGTGTTTGCCATTTTTGTTGCTTATATGGTTGTTATGTGTTTGCCATTTATGTTGCTTATATGTTGGTTATGAATGTGTTTTATGATGGGGATGATGTATGGCTCTCATTATGTTTTGATTCGTAAATGAATGAACAATGTATTATGCCCAAATAGATGATAATGCAGCTAATGGGATGAGGTTACAATGCTTCTTAACGATTCTCAAATAAGAATGAGACCCATATGCTCAGATCTTTTATTTAAACATGTAGATTACATATTTGTGATATGTTTGAAAAAATGCTTGTCATGCCTACTAAGGGTCCAGTCGAGTCCTTGTTCAAGTGTTTGTTTGTGCATCATTATTTCGTTGTTATATTTCATTTATGAATTTGTCATTGAGTTTTGGGCAGTGACCTGGGCTCTGGGAATGAAAAAGTGGCTAAAATATCGGGGACACTAGCATAGGTTTGTGGGAAAAAGTCCCTGGACACACACATGCCTATGTTGTGGGAGCGTCCAGATCTTCCCAGACGAACCCTTGCCCATATCAAGGGAGCATCTGAAGGTTAAATAGTCTAAAAACTTAGTGGGACCTAAGGGTTGAATACCTGAGTGGTTGGGTCGGCTCCTAAGAATTATGTCGTTAATGTGGAGCAACAGAACTCCACACCTAGGAGGTTGAATCAGATCATAGTAACTCTTCATCACATGTTTACCCTGGTTGGTCGGGTTACTTGGGTGATGTGAGAGGAGGGTGTTACATATTCTAATTTTACTTCCCAAATTTTCCTTAAAACTATATAATCCATGAATATGGCAAATTATATATTTATTTATTTCAAGGAAAAGGTTTCACAAAAGACATTTTGAGTACTTCTCCATGATTCATAGATTATAAATATGATAAATCTTAGGCCTAATTATAAAACCTAACCTAAAGCTAATCAAGAGAGTTGAACCTACCACCTCTCCAACTTTTGAAAGAAATATTTTACATCTAATTGCTTGAGGCTATCTATTCATACTTATAGATAGCCAGATAATTTGAGGGGTTAGCTTAGTCAGTATTCATCAATGTTGTTGGGCACTCATCTAATTTTGCGTCTTCCATTTGAATCCCCTTAGGCAAGGCACACTAATTTATGATATGTTTATTAGTGGTTTGACCCATGAATGTGGAGAAGCACCCCTTGAGGTTTCCCTTGAAAAATGTGTGTTGGGGGAGGGGATTCCATGAGTTTCTCGTGTGAGATTTTCCTAAAAAAAACATGCAATCCACAAACATGGAGAAGTAACCCTTTAAGGTTTTCTTTGGAAATTGTCTGCATGTTCATGAGAATTCCAAAGAGGGGGTGGAGTGTCATTGTGTGTGTATGTGTGTGTGTGTGAGAGAGAGAGAGAGAATGATAGTGAGAGTGAGAGAGACCCTCACGTGTGCACAAGAGAGAGAGAGAGAGATTGTGTGCACGCACGCATGTGATGTCTTTATATCTGTGTTTATTTCCATGTTTATATGTGTGTGTGGATGTATTTAGATATATATTTGTGTATTTAAATAAGCGGTACATAATTTTCCATCAATCATTCTTTATTAAATTTTCTAAATCTTGTTTGTTGTCATATTTGTTGCGTCAAGAGGGTTCTCCAATCCACATGGAGTATGGAAGATATTTTGTAATGCCATATTATGTTATTTTATTTAGACATTTTGACTCAATAATAAAAAATTTAAAATAAAATAATAATAATAATAAAAATAAAAATAAAAATTAATATTATATATAAAGAGAGAGAGAGAGAGAGCCTAGATCCATCTTAACTCCATATCTATCACATTTCGAGATAGATAAAATCTCCCAAGGTGCAAACCTCAATTTTGAGTGTAAAACTTAAAGAAAGGTTTGTACCTCAAGAGATGTGATCTCTCTCGGCGCTTGATAGATTTCGAGTTAAGATGTAGATTTAAATTGGTCTAATTAAAATGGAGTATTGTGTCCATCTCATTTTGTCTCAATATTTTGGTTTGTATATGATTAATTGTATATACTTCCATAGCACGGATTGTAATCACTCATTTAAAATTAATGTGTACAAATAAATTACGTATGCTTATAACTCTTATAAATAAATTGTTATTATCCTATTATATTTTTAATTAAAAATAACTCATTCTACTAATAAATAATAAATTGTGACAAATCTAATATAAATTTTTCAATATTATTAACAATTTAATATATATATATATATATATATATATATATATATATATATATATAAAATCTCTTCC
Source organism: Pinus albicaulis (assembly GCA_034641835.2). Lineage (NCBI taxonomy): Eukaryota > Viridiplantae > Streptophyta > Pinopsida > Pinales > Pinaceae > Pinus > Pinus albicaulis. The sequence continues at coordinate 579,646,143 of CM076573.1, read as the reverse complement.
CATCCAAGTATATATATAGACAAATCTAATATAAATAACAATTTACAAATATATATATATATATATATATATATATAAAGAGCCCTCATGAATTACAAATAAAATCTCTTCCCACCCAAGTGTATATATATATTACAAATAAAATCTCTTCCCACAAAATCACTTCCCACCTAAGTGTGTGTGTGTGTGTGTGTAATTTCTTCCCACCCAAGTGTATATATATATTACAAATAAAATATTTTCCCACCAATAAATCATAAAATCTCTTCCCATCCAAGTATATATATATATATATATATATATATATATATATATATATAACAATTTACAAATATATATATATATATAAAGAGTCTTCTGCCATTATCATTACACCTTTCGTCACCTCGCTATTCGCTCATCATCTTTGTTCATCCTTCGTACCGGCACCATTGTGTATGATGAAGACTTGGATTTTTCATATAGCCCTGAGACAGGACAGGTTTTGCCCGGGCAATATGATTTCATGCGATGGGCCTCTCAGGCTGTTAATTCCTCTGAGCAGTGCTCGCCTGACATTGAAAACTCTTCGTCCTCCACCCTCGAGCATGATGGTCCATCCATCCCCATTTCTCCTGCGCTGCATGCAGCTTCTATGAATGACGATAAATAATCGATGCCTATTCAGTCTGTGCACAAACGAAAGAGCATCCGAAGAAAATCCAACACGGCAAAACTGGTGGTTCGTGTCGATATTCCCTTATATGATATTCCAAACTATCTGGGAAAGGCCCTGGTTGGACGTTTTTGCGGAATGATGGCTTCAAAAGAATCAATCCAAATATGGTTGGAAGAGAATTGGAAACCAGTTTTGGGATACGTTCCAGTTTTTCATAAGCTATCACAAGGTTGGCTCCTGTTTAAAGTTGTATCAAGCAATGACAGAATTAAACTCACCGAACGGGTTTGGAATTGGAGACCGGCAGGTTTAATTTTACAGAATTGGGATATAAGTTTTAATGCTGAACGAACCCTACAGCACATGCAAAAAGTGTGGGTAATTCTACTTGGCCTTCCTCAATTTTTTTGGTAGCAAAACATCCTTGAAGCTATCGGTAATAAGCTGGGTTCCTTTGTTGCACTTGAAGAAGACTGGGATACTAAATTTGATAGGCGTTGTGCTAAAATCCAAGTCGATTTGGATGTTCGCGATGGCCTTTTTGAAGGAATTGTTCTGGAAATGCATGGAAGCACTTGGATGTAGAAATTAGACCATTGTAAGTTTCCCTTTATATTTTTTTTGTGCCGTCAAGTCGGACACTTAGCTCAGGATTGTCCTCAACCGAATCGCTCTCATCCACGCTTCAAAAAAGTCTGGAAGAAAAAATATATTTTGATCAACAAACAAGCCAATACACATGCTCTTGATCTGATGACGGCCCCTCTAGATGATACAATGGCAGAGCAGCACGTTCCGGTAACATCCTCTCATAAAGAAAATAGGGCAAAACAGCATGTTTGTGATGAGGACGCCTCTTCCTCAGCTAAAGGTACGCCCTTTGGTGGTCCCTCTTCTCCCCTAAATTATTCTATTCATACTCATGTTAATGAATGTATGGGATGTGATGACTTGTCCCCTTGCTCTCCAAAGGCGCCCCTTTCCAAGCTCCCTCCTTCCAAAGTTCCCTTGTCATGTTCTCCTCCCCTCAAGTCTCCTTCACGGGTATCCCTTGTTTCGAACTGCATGCGCCCTTCCTCCAGCCCCTACACTGCTAAGCTACATTCGCACTCCTCATCCTGAATTAGCCCTGATCAATCTGTCAAAGGCGGTCTTGCTCTGGCCCCTGCGCCCAAGATCACTCTCAGGCGCAAGTCTGCGCTATCAAAAGCTCAAAATCAAGCTTCTTTGGATATAAACGTTGGTAAACAGAATACGATACAACGGGATCTTAGAGCAAGGAGTGCCCTCAAAAAGGGCCTTATATGATTCTCCTCTCTTTCAATGCGAGGGGTCTTGGGGGCTCCCCTTCCCAGCGCGCCCTCAAACGGTTATGGCAATCTGTCACACCCGATGTCATTTTTCTCCAAGAAACAAAGATGTTTGGTTTACGTGCTCAAGAACTTCTTTCCAAATGGCTCATTGATTGGTCCTTTATTTCTGTGGATGCCTCGGGGTCAGCAAGGGGCCTAATCACTATTGTAAGCCCTTCCATTACTGTCATCTCCTCAGCATGTTCTTCATCTTTTATTAGGACATCCATTTCTGATCCAATTTCTGGAGGTTCCCTTTCCCTCTTTAATTTATATGGCCCATGTGATGATAAGTGGTCTTTTTGGGGGAATTATTTTGCTTCAGAAGTTGGGACCATAGACGATATGATCCTAGGTGGCGATTTAAACTTCACCCTCTCCTTGGAAGAGATTTGGGGGTCTTTTGCAAGACCCGACCCTCTCGCCCCTTTTTTACGTTCCTGCATTGATAGACTTGGTTTGGTTGATGTTCAACCATCTAAATTGGAGCCTACTTGGCGTAACAATAGGAAAAATCAGGATGCAATAGCCAAAATATTGGATCGTTTCATAATTTCTGAAGCTCTTTCAGCTTCTCATTTTTGGGTGCAGGCACATGTTGAAACAGGGGGCATCTCAGACCACGAACCTATTGTGTTATCTCTGGAATATCCCGAATCCAAGCCCCCTTCCCCGTTAAAATTTAATCCTGCTTGGTTGTTGGAGGAGGATTATAAAGCCCTAGTGATCTCTTCCTAGACCCATTTGGTTCTCTCTCAGTGCCTTTCTTTCATGCAGATGTGCGCTGACAATATCTCAAAGATTAAGAGGGTTACTAAGTCTTGGGCAGGGGCTTTTCATGCTAAACAACAAGCTCTTTTAAAATCCATTGAAGCTGCTATTAGTGAGCTTTTTAAAAAAAATACCTTGGGTATTTTGCCCGAATCAGAATTGGATTCCTTGAAGAATTTAGAGTTAAAACGACACGAGCTCTTAAAAAAGGAAGAACAGTTATGGCGCCTAAAGAGCCGAACGACTTGGATAAAAGAATGGGACAATAATACAAAAATTTTCCATCGTTTTGCAGCTCATAGAAGAAATAAAAACACCATTGTGGAAATAAAATCTGCGAATGGTGTTATGGTTAGATCCTTCGAAGAAAAAGCCAGTGCAGGGGTTAATCATTTCAAAAAAGTTTTCTCTGCTCCTGAGAGATGCCCCATCCAAGAGATTCTTCAAATTTTACAACTATTCTCTTGTTTGATCACTGATGAAATGAACACTAGCCTTACTAAATAAGTGGATGAAATTGAGCTCGAACATATCCTTAAAAGTTTCCAAAAGTGAAAGAGCCCTGGCCCTGATGGTTTAACGATTGAATTTTTTCTCAGTGTTTATGATTTATTGAAGGATGATTTATTATTAGTAATAAAGAATCACAAAGATCCGGGAAAGTGTTGGGCTCAATAAACTCGACTTTCATTACGTTGATTCCAAAAAAATCCTCGCCCAAGGATTTCGATGAGTTTAGACCAATTTCTTGCTGCAATCTGATCTACAAGTTAATTTCCAAAATTATTGCTCAGTGATTAAAACCTATCTTAAGTTGCATCATTTCTGAAGAACAATTTGGTTTCTTATACAAAAGACAAATCCACGATGCAGTCTCTTTGGCTCAGGAATCCCTTCATTCTGTCCATCTGGGCAAAAATCCTTCTTTCGCTCTTACGCTGGATTTGTCAAAAGCATATGATAGGGTAAATTGGACCTTTCTCGGGCTATTACTTATTCATATTGGCATGGCATTGGAAGTAGTAGAATGGATTATGGGATGTATTCAATCAGCCTCCTTTTCTCTTTTGATTAATGGCTCTCCCTCTACTTTCTTTCGCTCTTCTAGGGGACTCAGACAAGGGTGTCCTCTCTCTCCTTTCATGTTCCTATTAATTGTTGAAGCCCTGAGCCGATTATGTAAAAATGCCATCTCCTCCGGCAGTCTAAAAGGAATCCATATTGCTGGAATCGAGTCCCTCACCCACATCCTTTTTGTGGATGACATCCTCCTTTTTTGTAGCGCTTCCATTGAGAATGTCAAAGCCTTGCAAGATATTATGTGTCTCTTTCAAAAAGCAACTAGGATGCAAATTAACATTAATAAGTCTATTTTGGCTCATAATAACATTCTTGGTCATCTTCTTTCTTAAATAAAGCTCTCTCTCCCTTTTCCCACATGTGCTTGGGAGTCGGGTTTTAAATATTTGGGTTTCGTTTTAAAACCAAACTCTTATTACATCAAGGATTGGCTATGGCTCTACCAAAAGGTTGAGAACCGAATCTCTCATTGTACAAATCGCTTTCTTTCCCGAGGAGGCCGATTGGTTCTTCTCAAATTTGTTCTTCAAAGCATACCTGTGTACTAGGCCACCATTGCTTCGATCCCTAAAGGAATTCTTCACAAAATCAAGAAGAAATGTTTTTCCTTTCTTTGGACTGCAAGAAAAAAAGTTGAAGGTATTCCTCTAGTTAAATGGACGACGCTTTCCTGGCCAAAAGATTTAGGGGGCTAGGGCACAAAAGACCTTCCGACCTTTTGTCTTTCCCTCGATGCAAAATCTTTATGGAGACTGTCAGAAAACTCAGTTTCTCTTTGGAGCAAAGCCATGTGCGCAAAATATTATCCTGGCCAATCTATTATTTCTTGGTTTAGAAATCCTAACAAATCTCACAAAAATGCTACCATTGGATGGAAGGCAATGGTCTCGCCCTTCCCTTTCATTGGTCAGTGGACAACTTGGATTATCGGAAATGGAAAATCGGTTCGAATTGGGAAAGATCCGTGGGTAGGGGCAGGAGAAAAATTCCATCTCTCTGAAGGCCTCCACTCTATCCTTAAAGAAAAGTGCATCCATACCATTGCGGACGTTGCTGTAACCTTGCCACAAGCCTGGGGAACTCCGAGATGGAAAGACGCTATTTATTTAGGACTGCCACAAAACTTGGCAGAAAAATGGACCTCATTTATAACTCTACTCGTGAGCAATTTCATTCACCTGGAATTGGAGGTTGAGGATACGCTGGCTTGATCAAAGAATGGTTCAAATGGCTCATACTCTGCGAAGCTCGGTTACAAAGCGATGATGGAAGCCTCGTATAGTCAAGAAAAGTTGTTTTGGTTGAATCCCCTTTGGAAATCCCCTGGGCCAAAAAAAGCCAAGTTGGTACTTTGGCTTTCTCTCAAAAATTGCCTCCTTTCCTGGGATAATTTACAGCGACGGGGTTGGGAGGGTCCGAGTCGTTGCTACCTCTGTGGACATGCAGCAGAAACAATTTCTCATATTTTTTTCTCTTGCTCTTATGCAGACTCTGTTTCGACCCATTCTTCGTCCTCAATCACTGCTCCTCAAATGTCCTCGGCAGACTCCTTTGAATAAAGACTGAAGCAATGGTGGAAGGAGCCTGGGGTAAACTCCTATTCAGCCTTTCCTGCATTATTCTCTTATGGCATTTGGTGGGCTCGTAATATGGCTATATTCAATTAGAAATTTATTCCAGAAGAGCTGACAGCAGCAATAATTGTGCAATGGGCTTCCGAGCACAAATGCAATCCCAAAACACCCAAAATTCGCTCCGTGGTGCATCCAGTAATCGACCAGAGTTCTTCATGGGCATTTTTTGATGGTGCTTGTCAAGGCTCTCCTCCTTTGACAGGAGCAGGGGTTGTCCTTCATGTTTCACCGGTCTCAAAATTTCACATCCTTTTTGCTCCAGGCCATGGATCAAACAACAAGGCTGAGCTGGTTGCTTTATGGGATGTTCTTCATGTGGCAAAATCCAAAGACATTTCTTCTTTACAATGTTTCGAAGATTCCAAAATGGTTATTGATTGGGCTCTTCAGAGATCACAAATACACTCCTCACCTTCAAGCCATCCTTGGAATCATTCAATGCTTATCTCATGGCTATCTTTCCTCTTTTTCAAACATGTATACTGGGAAATAAATTCGGAAGCTGATGGTCTATCAAAGGCAACTCTCACTCTTCCTCCAGGGACACTAAAAATTGTGGATATCTCTTCTAATCTGGAGGAGACTCACCTGGTTTAATTTTACAGCGGAGAAGAAATATGCCTTCAGCTTTTTTTTATCTACGGTTTGTATTTTGGATCGATCCTAAACAGGTGATTATATGAACGAATATGAAGCGTGAAGACTAGCTAGATCAGCAGTAGAATCAATCTAGTGAACAAGAAAAGTCACGTTTTAGTTTATACTGTTTTTACTTTTTGAATTGCAGATCAAAAGGAGGGATACCCATCAGGACCTTATAAAAATAAAAAATAAAAACTCTTATAAAGAGTTCAAACAGCGCAAGGAGCAAATGTAAAAACCCCATTAAAGGGCCAGTCTGTTTTTTTTCTCATAAAATAAAGATTTTTTTCCACGAAAAAAAAAAAAAAATATATATATATATATATATATATATATATATATATATAACGAGCCCTCATGAATTACAAATAAAATCTCTTCCCGCCCAAGTGTATATATATATATATATATATATATAATTGAGAAATCATCTTCTATATAAATAGATATATAAATATGTATTTTAAACAAATAAAATCTCTTCCCACCCTAGTATATATAGTATATATATAGGAATCAACCTCTATATAATTGAGAAATCATCTTCTATATAAATAGATATATAAATAAGTATTTTAAAAGCAAACATCAAAATTGAAACTTTTATTAAAAGCCAAAAAGAAATTAATTATTTCCAATAAAAACTTAAAAGTCTAAAAGTCTAACTTAGAATAGACAAATTCCAAATTGTGATAATCTCCCATGTGAATCATTATCGTAAGAAATTTGTTCCATATACGTCAAGATATACATAAATTCTCCCTTTATATTGAAAAATTTGCACACCTAATAATCAAAATGTCAAGATATACATGTGAAAAATCTCTCTTTATGTTGAAAATTTGCACTTCTAATCACCAAAACCCAAAACCTCTTTTAGCATGGTGCCACCTTGCACCACCCAAATCAATTTTCACATCTAACCAAAACCCAAATCCTCTTTTAGCATGGTGCTACTTTGCACCACCCAAATACTCTTTTAACATGTTGCTACCTTGCAAAACCAATCAGAAGTAGGTTATAGATTGTTTTGTTGCATCCAATGTTACTTCTTATTCGTTACCATCCAATGTTACTTCTTATTCGTTACCAGATCTATAAGTTACTTATACCCCTCTCGGTTTTTGACATTTCTTGTCCATGATGAAACTTCATTAATGGAACTGTTTCGTTTACAGCCCTCTTACAATGCATTTCCCCTTTAAAAAAGAATTATAAATGTTATTTCTTATTCTTTACAGCCCTCCTACAATGCATTTTCCCTTCAAAAAATTTACAAATGTTATTTCTTATTCCTTACCAAATCTATAACTTCATTGCGCCAGGACTACTATACTACAAAACAATAATGATAATTATAAGCAATTAATGCAGAGCCCCAAAATGACTGAACACCTGGGCGCCTCATAAATAAACCATCGAATTAACATTGAAACCATGAGCTTTGCCCAGAGAAAATCAAAAAAATAAATCGAGTTTCTTAAATAATAGCTCATTATTTATAGAACCTTCCAATCATACAAATTTTTTTCTCAAAAAAACAAGCCTTGATTTCTCATAACAAATTTTATCACATTGCACCAAATGAATACGTATTAGATTTAAAATTATTACTGAAAAATCTCACAGAATATATTCCAGAAGAGATGTCATTCTGCCATTTATTTGATAGAAGTTGCGCATGAACAAATTTATGCATAACATGTTATGAAAGATGTCATTCTGTTATTTATTTGCAAGATGTTGTGCATGAACAAAAACAAAAGATTCAGTCTCTTCAAAACATATATGATACCGCTGGAATTATGTATTCTGCTGTACTATCATTGTAAGCAAGATTGAGAGATTATATTCATCTTTCAAATAACTAGATATACAAGGATCAAGACATAATAATCAATCATCCTTGAACTGAAATCATATTTTTCTCCTCTTTCAAAACATCATATTAGACTCAATAACTGTGCCATTGTCCCAAGTACAATGTGGGATTGGCATTCACCTAACAACCCTAGAGGTAATCACCTTCTAAGTTACCTCTTCAAGGGTTCTCCATTTGATAATGATACTCCATATAAATAGACATTTCTTCCTGAATTATGCCAAATGTTGATCCAGTTATACATTTCTTCCTGAATTATGCCAAATGTTGATCCAGTTATATCTTATAGGTGTTGTAAGTTCTAAACATACAAATAGTCCAGAATGTCTACAATGCTGAAATCAAAGCCGTGTATAAAAAAGAGAAAATAGCACTTATTTGCCATTAAATATTGGGAACCAATCTGTTCCACGCCTATTGTCATGATGATGGTACAAGGAGGGGATCCAGTGCCTTCCTAACAAATGCCGGCAAAGCAAATGCTGCTGCATGCATCTGCAATCCAAGATGATCATATTAGTCCTTAAAAATCAGATACAAAGTCTAAATTTTCCCATGCGGGGTCAGCCAAACATATTTCACAGAATTACTACAATTTTCTTTGGAGTGTGTATAAGGAAAAGAAATAGTTTGGAAACCTTTTAGTACCCATATTCTTATTGTATGTTATTTTAGTACGAAAGGCATCATCAAGACCCTATGGAAGAAGTGCATTTTTCCGAAGTAATATTCTTTACCTGTCAAATGTAAATCAAATTAAAAATTTGCCCGTCAAAATGAGGTTTTAGAAAATTGAAAATTTATATTTCGGAAGCATGATGAAAGCAGTTCATTGGAGAGAAACATGAGTTAATTTCCAAAATGATAGGTCACGGTGAAGCAGTTTTTTGCATCAAAAGTACAACCTTGCCCTTCAAATATCTCTGATATCTGCAGAGGTTTCCTACGTCTATGCATTATCGAGAAGCATCACTCTACCTTTTATTTCATATAAAAAAGAATCTAATCAATCTGGATGTAAACATCAGCCTCACAAGAGTTTTTTATTCCAAATCCTTTCATATGAAGACTTGCAATGTTTTTACTCAGTGCCATTCAATAAGTCTGTGTCCCATTAAGTACACATATATTAGACAATTCCTCAAAAGATTTGGGTCTAGAACATCCTCAAACAAATCAAAGTTTATTTTAAGCCAAAAGCATGCATAGTAATTCCAAAATATAAATCCTTCATAAATCATCACAGGTAGGATACAGTCTAAAGACCATAGCCTAAGTTAAGCATGGATTAACAATAAGAATTTAACATTAAAACCTTAAAAATCTATAATAACAAATAAAAAATTACACTAATATACTATTAACTGAGGGCCTGCAATACTTTGACTAAGAAATGTCATTAATTAAGTCTGGTCAGGTTCAATCAATATCTCATTTTAAGTGTAAAATATGATAGATGATCCTTGATCATCTTCGTGACTGAAACATTTTCAAACATATCAACAACGTTTATTTTATGGCAACAGCTTGTCTATTAATTTCAAAAAATATTATCATCATAAATAGGGTACAGTCTAAAGTCTCTAGGAATAATACCTCTGAATTATAGTACTTTAAAGGACCCCTCGACTTAGTTGCACCCTTCTGCTCTTCAATGGGGTTGACAGGATTTCTGAAATCTACTGTCGGTCCTTCAGTTGAGCAAATCACAAAACCAATTGCCCCACTGAATATCACATGATAAGAAAAGGGAAATTAATAAAGCTTTTATCCGCCAATATAAAAGTAATAAAGATATCTCAACAAGACATCTAAACCCAACAAACAGATTTGAATGCAATATTAGCTCTGTGACCATCCACATGAAAAACAGTATTGCAGTAACATGTCTAAAAAAAATGGATTCCCAATAATCCAAGCCTGGTCTTTACTTCAATTTTATACGAAACACCTTAAAAGGCATAGGTTGCATTAATGAAATCTACGGGGCTATTCAACAAAGTCTAGAGATCACATACCTCGGATATGTTGGGACAGATGTCCATGCATAGTGAACAGAGCCCTTGAAGGTCTGTCTGCATGCTGAGACTATATCTTGAATAACATGCATATGCAACCACAAGCTTTCTGCCTGACTAATAACTACACCTCCAGGCCTCAATGCTCTGGCCACTATTTCATAAAATGGCTTTTCAAATAGTTCCTGGGCAGGACCTGATTAAAACAGACAAAAATGATCAAAGAATTATAAAATAGGAATTGTAATAAGATGCACTCCTCCCATTTTGAATGTGTGAAGGAGTTCATATCCATCTGAGCTCCTTAAACATTATATGCCCCAGCTCTTTGGGTATTATATGATTTGTAGATATCATGGGTATCCAGTGTGTGTGCCTGGTCACTGGTGTAAGCTCTAATGGATATACCTCGTGATCAATAGATAGCAATTACAAGCAATTAATCATTAGATGTAATCAGTTCATAAAGCATACTGCATACAAATCATGTCCCCAGTGATCCATTCCAGTTTAAAAAACAAAATCCTTTCCAGACCAGTAACCATACCTACTGGATCAGAAGAGTCTACAATAATTGCATCGTAGGTTCCAGCTTGGCATTCCCTCAGAAAAGCAGCTCCTGTTACGAAAAGGAATTTTATAACATAATAAAAATAAAATTCTAGTATCATTAGCTTTTGTTCAAAATCACTTGTACCCTCAAAATTGCTCATCAAAGGTTTCTATTTTGTTTTCAACTTTTTAGTATAGCATAAAATCTAGTATCGTTATCATTTGTTGCACAATAAACCTTTATTAAAACCCCTTGTAGGATGCCACAGATGATCAAAATAAAAACAGGATTCTGACGAATTTGAAAAATGAAATAAACCAAATTACATACCATCAGCAATATTAAGCCTTACACGTGGATCTTCATAGCCTACAGCAAGGTCTGGGAAAAACTGTTTAGATACCTGCATGATTACAATACTGGTATTGTTGGAATAAATACAAAATGATGCAGTGTACAGCTAGAATATGATAATGAGGAACAAGCATAACACCTCTGGAGAAAACTTGGGAGAGAGAAAATTATCCAAATGAATTAGACCTATTTTGCACTTACATTTATAACCATTTCATCAATTTCACATATATCAATTTGTTCCACTGATCGATGCCGAGATACTTCTCGGAGAACTCCCCCATCACCTCCTCCGACAACTAATACCTACAACAGGAAATGCATTTTTAAGTTGCAAAAGTGCAATGTCCTGCATTCAACTACACTTCCAACATTTCATAGGTATTCCAACTGATGAACATCTGGAACATTGAACAATAGTTACAAGTATTTCAACTCTCTTCCTATATGGTTTCAGGACTTGAGTTATGAACAAGAAAGTCAGCATATCGAGTACCTGTAACCACCATCTCATAAAAGTAGACTTATTTTCATAAGTCTAGGGGATATGTCCTCCAAATAAATCAAATCATAATGTTTTAATCAAAATAGGAGTATAATATTGTAGATGGGTACAGGCAAAGCTAAATCTCATTCTCGTTTGATGTCTTTTACCATGTGTGGGAACCTTAAATATTTTGGGAACATCACCTACTTCAGCTTTTCCAAATTTTTGGTTATGAAATTTTTACTGGGAACCCAGACCTTTCTAACTACATAATTTGACTTATATACATCAATGCATTATAAAACCCAAAGTGGGGTCCCATACCAAGAAAAAGTTAACCCCTGATACCAACAACTCCATTGGACCACATACAGACTCAACTTGAGAAGAACTGGAGTTTGCACTAAGATATGTAATACAGTGATATAAAATTTAAATAATATTATTTGAACAGAGGATTTCCATGCATTTGGTCACACCTGTTTATTTTTGCCTAATATAACACAAAAGATCCAAATTGATGACCTACTACAGCCAGATACATACATGTTTTGTTCAGAGGTGTCTAAAATCATTGAAGCGAAACAATAAAGGATCTTCTTTTTCTAGAATTAAATCCTTTCACCTGACAGCTAGAAGTTTGTAGAATGTGTCTTAGAATAATGATTCAGCTAAAGCTGTGAAATGGCAAAAAAGGATTCTTAATTAGGGATACATTTCCAAAACGATATAGAACATGTTGCAGCATGAAAATATCCACTGAAGCATTCCACTGATTGCCTACATAAGAATGTAGTTAAAGAGAATGCCTTCAGTTTCAGAAAAAATAGGGAATACTGAGAAAAAACCAATCAGGAACACCGAATAACTTGGATTATAATAAAACAAGTTTGTGTACAGAATAACAATGACTATAGCATATGCAGACATGATTAGAGGTATAAAAATAGTAAATACCTTTCGGGGAGATGGAATAGAACAAAGAGGAAGATGAGCTATCATCTCTTGGTAGGCACATTCATCTTTCTCAGTCAACTGAATTACCCCATCCAGCACAAGTACTTTCCCATATGTTACTGACTGCAACCAAAACATCAAGACTGTTATAGACAATTTAAATGAAAAAGGTTGAAGAAGATTGAAACAGTCAGATAGTTGATAAACTGAAAACAGACCTGAAATACCATCAAATCTTGATATTGTGACCTGCCCTCAAATAATATCTTCTCCACCTTCAGCGAATGTGTCTCACCTGATGGGGGAAACAAATAGCTATGAATACAAGATGTGTTTGCTAACAATAATTTAATTTCAAGTTTGAAAGTTAGAAGTTAGAACACTATATGGAAAGGCTGAAAGGAACCAACCAAACGTATTTCCAACCAGAAATATTTCCAACCTAAAATTTTAATGAAAGCATGCGAAATACAATTCCCATGAAAAAGTACCTAACAAACACACAAGTGGTCAGAAAATTTTAGACACAAATAGAATAATTAGATCCGTTACTGATGATCTGGCGATGATTTGTAAGTGAAATTCCAAAAACCATTACTTTGAGCTATCATATTGGTTCTTTACTCGCATCGAGCTCTGACACTCCTCTATGACCAACAGACTAATACATTCATTATCTATGTGAAATAACTGTCTGAAATGAATGAAATTACATGCATAATCTATTGCAACTACCACCTAAAATATTTTTAGACAAACAATGTACTTAAATATAATATTCAAAGAAATATATATTGACATTCCTCACATCCCTTGCCATATCTATTCTAAGTTATAAGAACATAATGATGAAACAAATACAGTAAATAATATACTTCAAGATAAAATTCTACCATGAAGTGATACCATTACTCAGTTGAGAAACATATTGAGACATCTTCCAGCATCCTTTAGGAATTGTAGGTGCATCCCAACATGGGTGTGCAGCTGCCCCCAACCCTTGTTTTTTAGTTTAGTTTCCTTACAGTTTTCACAATGTCCACTGTGACAAGACCGTTTCAACATAATTGAATTTTACCTGTCTATTTCCCGCCACTGGCCACAAAGATTACAAGATGTAACATGCCAGCCACAGAAGGTGCCTGAATGAAGCTATTTTGATGCTTTCATAGATACTCAATTGAAGTGCTGAATTTAATTGAATGTCAATTATATTATCAATATTTGTTGTGGTGGTAGTGTCCATTTTGGTTACAGGGACATTGCAGATGGTACCTGTTACCGCTCAAACGAGCAGGGGTCCTAGGAGGGGATCCTATAGAGCAACTATTAGGTCAAGGGGCAACAATGGAGCGATAGCCCATCGTCACATCAGCTAAAGCTCCCTGCTCTTTACAGACTTTCACCAATGGGAGGAGTCTCGGTATGAGAGGAATCACAAAAATAGATGGATCAATAATAAGACATGGGTGTGCAGCTGCCCCCAACCCTTGTTTTTTAATTTAGTTTCCTTACAGTTTTCACAATGTCCACTGTGACAAGACGGTTTCAACATACATGAATTCTACCCATCTTTTTCCCGCCACTGGCCACAGAGATTACAAGGTGTAACATGCCAGCCACAGAAGGTGCCTAAATGAAGCTATTTTGATGTTTTCATAGATACTCAATTGAAGTGCTGAATTTGATTGAATGTCAATTATATTATCAATATTTGTTGTTGTGGTAGTGTCCATTTTGGTTACAGGGACATTGCAGATGGTACCTATTACCGCTCAAACTAGCAGGGTTCCTAGGAGGGGATCCTATAGAGCAACTACTAGGTCAAGAGGCCTCAGGCAACAATGGAGCGATAGCCCATCGTCACCTCAGCTAAAGCTTCCTGCTCTTTACGGACTTTCACCGATGGGAGGAGTCCCGGTATGAGAGGAATCACAAAAATAGATGGATTAATGATAAGACATGGGTGATTCCGAAAGCCTATTCACAAGAGAGACTCAATTGAATAGCTTACTTGCTTGAGAGGCAAGGTGATAGGCTCTCTAAGAAGGGCTAAGAGGATACTTGAGCCTAGGTATAGAGGATACGCCTTGACAAGGGGCTTCTTAGACTTAAGGATCCTTATGGAGAAAAGGATTCTATGTAATCCTTGTGGAATTTGAGTTGTAGAGTTGCGGGACCACAAAGAATCCAAGTGGACCTAGACTAGGTCAAGGGTATGGAGTTGATCAATCACGGAGGGGCTTGACCTAATTAGGGAAGGGGAAAGGATCAAAGGACTAATTTTATTTTGGAATTTGAATGCGATGATCCAAATGAGAACACTAACCCAAATCAGCCTAGGGAGAGAAATGGTCCTCGAGCTAGGGCTTGCGATATCTCAGGATACCACCATCAGATTTGCTTCAAATTTGGAGGACCTCTTGAGCAAACTCCAACGCAGTAGTGGACCAATTTTCAAGGTGTTTGGATTTTACTTGATGCCCTAGGTGACCTTTCAGGGTTAGGCCTAGAATTGGGAGAGGTGAAGAAAAGAAAGATGAATTTGACAACCAAGAGGATGTGAGGATCAGTGCCTTGCTTAGGGGGCTTAATGGAGTCAAGATACAACTAGATTGAGAAATTTCAAGAGCTAAGGAGCCCTAATTAACCATTGCTAGCCTATTCAAGGGCAGCAACTAGGTAATTAGAGATTTACATTTCAAATTTGCCAAAGAGATGATGTTTAGAGGCTTAAAACCTGTTAGGTGCCTCTAGGAACATTCACCCACTCTCTTCAAGTACAACGCACGCATTAAATTACTTATTCAAGCTTCCTAGAAGAATTTTGCATTTACTTTAACCCATACAAGAATAAAGATAACCATAACATGCAGTTAACCAATAAAATAACAAGAATAGCATCAAAATTCGACTTACATGAGAGAGAGAGTATATCCATTCATCAACTTCGCATTAGAAAGAAGCACCAAAGACAATAGCAAAAATCCAAACATCATAGTGCATCAAGAAAGATCCAAAAAATTTACCCAGCAAAAAGTGCAAAAAACTCTCAAGAGATACTAATCGAATCCAAGTGACGATGATGAAAATGAATCACCTCATTTTTATTTATAAAATCACTAATGAGTTCTAATTTAGCCTAATTGAGCCCCAAATAATAAAATAATGTGCAATAATAACATCCCTCGGTGACAAGCCCACCAAGATAGCTCAATAACATAATAATAAGCCTCTCAAGAGGGTAGAATGATCAATAAAGTGAGTCGTTGGGCCTTTGAGGAGGCCTAATGAAGTCCAAAGTGTGCCATGATGTGAGAATGGACCTCAAACATAGTGGACAAGGAGTTGGCCCCTTGTTTTCCAAGCAAATCCTTGTGGTGCCCCCAAGTGGGTGCGAGGGGCACAAGGACATCCTCATGGGTCTCCAAGTGGATCGACAATGCCTATAAACCATTTGTAAGGGCTAGGATGATGTCATAAGCCTTCATCTGAACCCTGGATCATCTGCCGAGTGTAAGGTGCAAGTGTGGAGCCAGTTGGGCATGGTGAACATGGTGCATCATCCTCATCCAAAAGGTGGAACACGAGCAATCAATGAGTGGAGCTAAGGATCCATGAAGTACTCTCTACTATGGTGGAGGCGCAATGGTCTCAGCGCTCACCCTACAAGTGCCAATGTGGCCCTCTGGAGGGCTAGGACCCCATATAGGGTGACCAAGCCCCAAATGGAGACCCACCTACAATCATGCATCAGATCCAATGTGTCCCCTTGCCCCCCAATACAACAAATCATTTAAATCATCAAGTAAAAGAGCTTCAAAGTCATGGAATAAATGGGGCATTTCATGGTGGCATGCCCTTCCATAGTGGGCTTTGACATGTACAAGTGCCTCCAAGCTCAATAAGGGGTTAATCAAGGACCCTATTAGGTTGTTTCAACCTCTAAAGTGGGTGACACATAATAAAATAATGGAACAAAGTGGGGATTGTTGATTTATGGTAGCATCGAATGTACTATAAGTCTCAAATTTTGCAAGGAGGCCTAGACACATGTATTCCAAAATACCCAGAAAGCTTTTTGGAAAATTCCACCTGGATGGGGTTTTATTGAAATAATTAATTCTTTTTAATAGGAGCCTAAGTCTAGACTTAGGGAATTAAAATAATTAAAGTATATTAATAGAACTGGGTGCGAATCT
This sequence comes from Pinus albicaulis, assembly GCA_034641835.2. Classification (NCBI taxonomy): domain Eukaryota; kingdom Viridiplantae; phylum Streptophyta; class Pinopsida; order Pinales; family Pinaceae; genus Pinus; species Pinus albicaulis. Next base: position 579,629,553 of record CM076573.1, on the reverse strand, counting down.
TCTAGAAAAAGAAGGAGATCGAGTCAATATGATCTAAACCACTGATTATGTTTTAATCTAGGCCATTGGTTTTCCAACGAGAAGATTATAAGGAGGACTTCAATGGGCATTTGGAAAACACATCGAAATGCGTAAATTTTTGTAGATGTTCTATGCTTGATGCAACTTTACATTTTATCCCAATATCAGTCAACAATCACATAAACAAGAAAGTAAAATGTTGATAGAACATACCAGTAGATCGACAGAAGACAAGCCAAAAATATAAGTGTGTTGGTGCATTACAGCAGTCAACAGGATGCTTCAACCAGCAAAGTCTCAATACGGTCAACCAACCAGAAGTGTCACACAACCCACTAGGTCAGCCAGATCAGTCAACAAAAGTCAATGCTGTCAGTCAATGGTCAATGCAAACAACAGCAGCAGCAGCAAGGTCAACGCAGCCAAGTCAAAGTCAACGTCCAACCTCGGGAATTGTGCCAAAAAATGTGAATTGAGGAAATCAAAGGAATGGGAGAGTTTCAGGTCAATTTGACCTTGCATTGACCAAAGTCAACACTGGTCAACGTTGCAGTAGAAACCCAAGGCCGAAAACGGATTTTCTCCTTGCTACAATTTCCCACGTGTGAAGAGAAGAGCCTCCAAGGTGATCGAACCAATCAGATGATGAGAGAGAATGTGTGAGGATGTGATGAGTGAAAATGTCCTCCAATGTTGACCAATTTATATCCATCAATGAGGGTGTGTGACACAATTGTTGGGGCACTAAACCTTCAGGCCAACCTGCACATATTTTGAATAAATTCAAAATAAATGTTTTGCTCATCAGATCAAGATGATCTTTAGATCGATCTTGCACCTCTCCAAAATAGGAGTCCAATAAAAATATTGGCATCTTCATCTAAGCATCACAACATGGAGTTTGGACCTAGTTGTCCAAAATTAACACTCCCTCTCAACTAGGGAGAACTCCATCAACCTGTGCAATCCAAACATCGTGCGTCATCCCGTCGTAACTTGCTTTGCTGGCTTCTTTATTTCAGAACAGATGTGGGTCAGTCATAAAGACATCATTCCTGGCTGACAGATTTAGCCCAGAGGTTCGAAACCTCTACAGGACTCTAAGAGTCACATACCAACCCGAAGTTGGTTTATCTAACCCGAAGTCAGTTGGAGGTCTGAAACCTCTCTTGGACTCAAGAGAGTCATATACTAACCCGAAGTTAGTTTTACTGACCCGAAGTCAATTGGAGGTCCGAAACCTCACTTGGACTCAAGAGAATCATATACTAACCCGAAGTCAGTTGGAGCTCTGAAACCTCACTTGGACTCAAGAGAGTCATACACTAACCCAAAGTTAGTTTCACTGACCCGAAGTCAGTTGGAGGTCCGAAACCTCACTAGACTTGATCCCAAATCAAGTGGTTGGACCCCAGATCAAGTGGTTGGACCGTGCCATCCTAGATAGAGAGTATAGCAATCTCTGATGCGTCCATCAGTCTTTGCTACTAGTCTCTAGCTTTTCCCACCTCACTGGCCAAATGAGAGGTACTTCCCATGAGTCCGGGACTCAAATGGGTAGGATGCATACGAGGCACAGATCATGAGAGGTGAACCAACTCAATCATCATAACGGTGGGGCAGAACCACCACAAGGTTCAACAAGCCTAGCCCCGTGTGTGCTTATAGATCCGAGAAGCTATCCCCAAGACCCCCCAGAGCTCCTAGAGCTCATCGTCCAACAGGACCCTCAGCATAGGGACGTTCCACATAACACCTCTTCCTTTATCGCACCATGCAGAAATGTGATCTTCACATCCATCATTGCGTAGCAGCAAGGGCTATGATAGATCGGATGGTGGTATATCGGGCCACAGGTGCAAATATATCATCGCAGTCTACGCCTTCCTTTTGAGAGAAGCCACGGGCAACAAATATTGCCTTGAATTTTTCAGCACTTCCATCAGATCCATGCTTGATCTTGTAGAGCCATTTCGAGGTGACAACTGCTTTATCCTTCGGCCTTGGAACCACATCCCAGACATCATTCTTCATTATGGACTCATACTCTTCGTGCATAGCATCCTTCCAGACTTGATGCTTTACGACTTCCTCAAAAGATCCAGGCTCAGATTGTACGATTGTACTCATGGCTGCTAGATATCCTTGGTATCTATTCGGCTTCTTTCTTTCACAGAATGTCCCCCTTGGGGCCATATGATTCTCGGCATCCTCGAGAGTGTCCCTGAGCCATGATGGTCTTTTCCTCATTGAAGGAGGTGGATCAATAGGGTCCATCGGTCCTTCAACATCAAGCATCGTCTCATCCTTCGGTTCTTCTTAATTTCCAGGCCTTGCTTCATGATCTTCCTCAAATCTCGGAAGATTGACTACTTTCCTCAGGGAAGCATCTTCGTCAAAGATAACATCGTAGCATATCTCCACTTCCCTTTGACCAGACACATAGACTCTACAAGCCTTCGAAGTTTCGTTGTAGCCCACAAACATTGTGGTCTCCCACTTGATGCCAGCTTCTATGCAAAAGTTCTTGAACTCGTTCTTCTCATATTCAATGCCATTATTGGTCCTCAATATCTTGATCTTCTTCCCTATCAGATTTTCCACCAAGGCTTTGAAGGTACGGAACCACATAAAAGCCTCATCCTTCTTCTTCAAGAAGTATATCCAAGTTTTGCGAGAGAAGTCATCTATGAATGTCATATAATAAGAACATCCTCCCAAGGATGTCACGGGCAGCATACCAGACAGATCAGAATTATCAATTGCAAGACATCAGATGTTTTTGTGACACTTGAGGGGAAAGGTCCCCTTGTATGCTTTCCTTCGGCACAACCCTGACATACACCTTCATGATTATTTGAGAACACGGACATCCCCGTCACCACCTTCCTTGCTTCGGGAAGGGCTTTGTAGTGAAGGTGTCCAAACCTCCAGTGCCATAGTTCAGTTTGTCGGATAGTATCACACGTCACCGCTCCTAGTGGACTTCCTCCAACCTAGTAGAGTGTATCAACTCTAAACCCAATCGTGATAGCTTCCTTGAAACTCTTCTTCCAGATACGCACCTTCCCATCAATGAATGCCACATTGAAACCTGTCTTCCATGGCCGAAATAGACACAAGGTTCTTCTTCAAATCCGGTGCATAGAGTACATCCTGCAAGCGGAGGACTTGACCTTCAGACAAGTAGAGGGTCACAGTCCCTGTCCCTTTCACGGGATATGTGGCATCATCTCCAAGGATAATTTCCAGATTAGTATCCTTCTCAACAATATCAGAAAGTGCTTCCTTGAACCCAGTGATGTGCCTTGAGGCACCACTATCTATCAACCAGACATCCATAGTGTCGGGTGGAGATGCAGCAGAGAGGGCAGATACAAGAATGAATTCATTTCTTTTATCAACAATTGATTCCTCATACCTGGAATTTCTCGACCTTTTGAAAGGTTGACCATTTCCGCCAGAGGGAGCCTTCCTCTTCCCCTTGAACCTGTTGTTCCTTTGATTGCCATTCCTCCGGTTGTTGTTGTTGTCATCATCATCGAGAGAATCCTTCTTGAAAGGGCATTCTCTAGCATAGTGACCTGGCTTGTGACAAGTGTAACACTTGCCTTTCTTTCCTTGGGCCACTGCTCTTCCTTTGTTCCTTGGACCACCAAAGTTCTTCTTCTTAGTATGAGCAACGAAGGCAACATTTCCTTCATTTTCATATTCCTTCATCCTTGTCTCTTCTTGTATGCATCTTGATAGTACTTCGTCAAAATCAGGTATCACATTGTTATTGAGAATGGTAATGTTGAATACATGTCATTCGGATGAGAGACCTCCAAGTGCGGTGAGAACCATCTCTCGATCAGCTATTGTCTCCCCAATAGCCAGAAGATTATTCCTGATTTCTGTCAGCTTCAGAATATATGATTGAACACACTCATCCCTGCCTTTCTTCATATTCTTCAATTGATTCTTGAAGAATAGGATTTGATTCGCATTGTTGGCCTTGAACATGTAGGCAACCAGACTCTTATGAATTGAGTCCCTTATCAGCAGCTTTGCTTTGATTTCCCCCTTCTTGTACTTTGATCTGGCAGCAGCATTTGCAGTGGATGAAGGCTCTTGGATTTTACCTTGCACATAGTCCATGACATCTTGGTCTTCCAAATTAAGATCCAGTGTCATCTTCCAAGCATGGAAGTCTTCCTTCCCAATCAATTTGTCATCAGCCTTAAAGCCATTGTAGTTTGAGGAACCCATCCTCTTCTTCGGTGATTGCTAGAAACTAGGGCTTTGTCTTCACCTCAGCTCTGATACCATGTAAATTTTTGTAGATGTTCTATGCTTGATGCAACTTTACTTTTTATCCCAATATCAGTCAGCAATCACATAAACAAGAAAGTAAAATGTTGATAGAACTTACCAGCAGATCGACAGAAGACCAGCCAAAAATATAAGTGTTGGTGCGTTACGGCAGTAAACAGGATGCTTCAATCAGCAAAGTCTCAATACGGTCAACCAACCAAAAGTGTCACACAACCCTCTAGGACAGCCAGATCAATCAACCCCAAGAGTCAATGAAAGTCAACGTTGTCAGTCAATGGTCAACGCAAACAGTAGCAGCAACAACAAGGTCAACACAGCCAAGTCAAAGTCAACGTCCAACCTCGGGAATTGTGCCAAAAAATGCGGATTGAGGAAATCGAAGGAATGGGAGAGTTTTAGGTCAATTTGACCTTGCTTTGACCAAAGTCAATGCTGCGGGAGAAACCCTAGGCCGAAAACGGATTTTCTCCTTGCTACAATTTCCCAAGTGTGAAGAGAAAAGCCTCTAAGGTGATCGAACCAATCAGATGATGAGAGAGAATGTGCGAGGATGTGATGAGTGAAAATGTCCTCCAACATTGACAAATTTATATCCATCAATAAGGGTGTGTGACACAACTACTGGGGCACTAAACCTTTAGGCCGACCTACACATATTTTGAATAAATTCAAAATAAATGTTCTGCTCATCGGAGCAAGATGATCTTTAGATCGATCTTGCACCTCTCCGAAAGAGGAGTCCAATTAAAATATTGGCATCTTCATCTAAGCATCACAACATGGAGTTTGGACCTAGTTGTCCAAAATTAACAAAATATCGGAGAGAGTCTACAGATCGAATTTCTCAAGTGAGTAGCGCAGAGCAACCAGAGGATTGATCGAGTTGATTCTTGCAGTGAGGGGCAGAGATAGTTCTGGTTGGAAATCTTTCCTGAGCCGGGAATACATCGCAGAGAAGGCAAAGAAGAGGACATTGAAGAGGCAGAGTAAGGGCTACATTGGGCAGCGCAAAGCCACGCAGAGGCAGCGTTGAGCCTCTGAAGAGATCCGCTATTTTCCCGAGGATCAATCAGATCCAGTACCAGAGTGTCGAGGTGTGAGACTGGAGGGGCACAAGATCAGCGTCCAGCCAGCAGAACGACCAACAAAAGGAGATGACGCAGTCCCCAACCAAAGTGATGCAGAGGCAGCGCAGGGCTGTCCAGTTCAGTGTTGGGTCAGTGTCGGATCTCTAGTGTTAGTGTGAGGTAACCCTCACTAGTTCTCTGTCTGTCAAATTCTCTGTGGATAGCTAGATTTGGGCATCCAGCTGTATTCAGAAAAAACTATTGTTTAATAATACAAACCCTCAATTGTTGCACCAGTTTTCCCGCATTGGGTTTTTCCGGGGACTTAATCCAAAAATAACGGTGTCATGTGTGTTTAATTTTCTTGCTCAAATCTTGTTTCTGCATTTATTTTCCGTGATTTATTTAGTGAAGATTGCAGTGTATTTGCTTCAGTATTTACTTGTAGAACACAGTAAAAAACTTGTATAAATTATCAAGTAGGAGAAGTAATATCAGTTTGTGGCAATAGGATTCCAGGACTAGGAATTTTCACATGGTATCATAGTAGTGCAGGTGAAGCAAGAGAGCAGACCAAAAGAACTCGATGTTGAAGAGAAAGAGGGAGATCGAATGGCAGCGTAGGCAGCAGATCGGAACCCCAAAGTTTTGCGCAGTCCAGGCCAAGAGGGCAAGATTCTCGAGGAAAATCTCTCTCTGAGTGAGTCAACAGAGAGGTAACATTTCCAGTTCGTGATTTGTCAATGGCAAAAGGAGCAGCGCAGCAGAAGATTCAGCGCAGAGTAGTCTACTAGTGGGACACAGATTTTCTGCAGCATTTGTTGGGGCAAAAAAGCGTAAGGAAGGAAGGACACTTTTTGAGGAAATTTTTTCCTCGGTGAATTCTGAGCCAAGGAATTATATTTCTCAGTTGCAAAGTAGCAGTAGCGAGGAGCATATCCACTAACTCCAGCAGGGAGTGCGTAGGCCAGCCTAGCAGTTGCGCAGAGGAGAGAGGGAGCAGTTCGACTTTGTTGGCAGAGATGGCAGCTAACAGGCTAAGAGATCAAGATCAGTTGAAGGAGCCTCCAACTATGTGATCTGGCAGGCAAAGATCACTTGTCTATTAGATGAGCATGATCTCAAGGCCTTTATCGAGAATGTGGCAGTTGTCCCCGTAGATGCAAATCCATTGAAAGCCTACAAGAAGAATATGGAGAAGGCTAAGCAGTTGATCCTCGACGAAGTCAGGGATCATGTAGTATGTCACATAACTGGCAAAGGGACTGCCAAGGAGATGTGGGATGCCTTAGCGACGTTGTATCAAGGATCTTCCAAGCAGCTGAAGATGTACTTGCAAGAGAAGATGCAATATATGAGGATGCAGAAGGGAGAACGCATTGATCCATTCCTTGCAAAGCTTCAGGAAACCAAAGATCAGTTGGCAGTTGTCGGATCAGCACCTCAAGCCACGGAGATGGTTAGATTGGCCTTAAATTTTGTTTCAGATGAATGGAAAGTCTTTGTCCAAAGCATCCTGGGCAGAGAAAGGTTGCGTGATTGGGAACAGATGTGGGTTGCTCTTCAGCAGGAAGAAATGAGGCAAGATATGATCAAGTGCAAACTTGATGGCAGCAGTAGCAGCAATGGGTCGAAGCCCGCAGAGGAGGAAGAGAATGCAGCCCTTGCATCCAAGGGGCGACAAGAGCAGCAGAGGCGAAAAAAGGACGTCTCAAAGATCAAGTGTTTCCGTTGTGGTGAAATGGGTCACTACGCTACGCAGTGTTCTCAAGAAGAAGGACAAGGATGAGAAACACGATTCGCAGGCTGCAACCACAAGGATCGAGGAGGAGTTCGCCATGATTGCCCACATACCTTCAGGGGCAAGTTGGGGTGATCTAGAACTGAAGTTCGAAAAAACTGCAATTGGGCAGGATCCTTGAGGAGTCTACCTCTTGGATCAATACCTTGCTACGGGTGCCCAAATTAGAAGTAGCAGGATGGACCAGTGTCAGTTGGGGAATTAAAATAATTAAAGAATATTAATAGAACTGGGTGTGAATCGTCTAGAAAAAGACAGAGATCAAGCCAATATGATCTAAGTCATTGATTATGTTTTAATCTGGGCCATTCGTTATCCGACGAGAAGCTTATAAGGAATTCGATAGGCATTTGGAAAACACATTGAAATATTGGAGAGAGTCTAGAGATCGAATTTCTCAAGTGAGCAGTGTCAGAGGATTGATCAAGTTGATTCTTGCAGTGAGGGGAAAATATAGCTCTGATTGGAAATCTTTCTTGAGCCAGGAAGACATCGTAGTGAAGGCAGAGAATTGAACGCATAAGAGGCAGCATAAGGGCTACGCTGGGCAGTGCAGAGGCAACGCTGAGTCTCTGAAGAGATATGTTATTTTGCTAAGGATCTGTCAAATCCAGTGTCGAAGTGTCGAGGTCAACATAGAGGGGCACAAGATCAACATCCAGCCAACAGAAAGACCAGCAGAAGGAGGTGATGCAATCCCCAGCCAGAGTGACGCAGATCTGCATAGAGGCTACACAGAGGCAGCGCAGAGGCAGCGTGGGGTTGTCTAGTTCAGTGTTGGGTCAGTGTCGGATCTCCAGTGCTAGTGAGGTAATCCTCACTAATTCTCTGTCAGTCAGATTCTCTGTGGATAGCCAAATTTGGGCATCCAGTTGTATTCATTAAAACTACGACTTAATAATACAAACCCTCAGCTCTTGCACTGATTTTCCCACATTGGGTTTTTCCAAGGACTTAGTCCAAAAATAACAGTGTCAAGTGTGTTTAATATTCTTGCTCAGATCTTGTTTCTGCATTTATGTTCCGCAATTTATTAAGTGAAGGTTGCAATGATTGGGAACAGATGTGGTAAATAACTTGTATAATTTATCAACACAGAGGCAGCATGGAGTTGTCCAGTTCAGTGTTGGGTCAGTGTCGGATCTCCAGTGTTAGTGAGGTAATCCTCACTAATTCTCTGTGGATAGCCAAATTTAGGCATCCAGTTGTATTCATTAAAACTACGGCTTAATAATACAAACCCTCAGCTCTTGCACCGATTTTCCCGCATTGGGTTTTTCCAAGGACTTAGTTCAAAAATAACAGTGTCAAGTGTGTTTAATATTCTTGCTCAGATCTTGTTTCTGCATTTATTTTCTGCAGTTTATTTAGTGAAGGTTGCAGTGATTGGGAATAGATGTGGTAAATAACTTGTATAATTTATCAAGTAGAAGAAGTAATATCAGTTTGTTGCAATAGGATTCTGGGACTAGGAATTTTCACAGGGATTGGGGAATCATCCAAACCACATGTCATGGTACATGGGTAGCTATAATAAGGGACGCCCACACTTTGGTATATTAGTGTAGGAGGGCGCAAATCGTGGTACATGAGTTACCCCGGCCTTTGTTTTTCCACCCTTCTTCATATGCCTTTTGTCTTTGATTGATTTTTCTTCATAATTGCTCGAGGCTCCAGGGGATGAGGGCATGTTGTGTAATATATAGCAGTGGATACCCCCTTAAGGTGGGGCAATTCATCGCCCACCAAGGGTTGGGACAATCATAGGTTTCTTAATGATGGAGTGGGCTTCTCTAAGGCCCATAGGAACCAGGGTGATGGCCATGGATAAGGGGTAGAGCTCATTTTTGGATTTTGCCCACGTGCTAAATTTGTATGTCTCGACCATCTTTTGCATTTTGTGGTACATTTCTTGTTGAGAGTAGCCAAATTATGCTTTTTCTTTTCTTTTTAGCTGCATCAACCTTTGGGGCATTGTTCCAGGCCCGACCCAAGGTGTGGGCAAGAGTAGGGGGAGGCTAACCCTATGTGGACCCAGCGAACATATGTGGACCCAGATGGGAAAAGAGATGAATGGGGCTAAAATGAGTGGAAGAGGATGATGTATATGGTGTCGGGAAGCAGGACCACGCAACCAAAATCAGGATTTCCTATGTAGTTCCAACACTGAAGTTAATGGCCAGTAAAGGAGATCCCATAGGATTAGGGTACAAGGTTAACAACGAAATTGGGCAGTGGAGACAAGAGTACAAACCTAGCCCACTCTTTCCGCTGAATCCCCCCCCAAATCCATGACCAAAAGTGCCCATGACAAGTAAGGAAAATTACTCAACTATACAATGAAAATCCATACCTTTGGGGTCAGAAGGCCCACCTTCAAACATACAATCATAACAAATGGGCGAGGGAGCACTTCGCTGCCTCAAGTGGCGGAGATAATGGCACATCAAGCTATCTGGTGGCTATAAGGGGTTGTTGGCTGCCGGCTGAGGAACATCTAGGAGAAAAAAAAATTCTCCTATATACACTACCCACAAGTGGTGGGTAACATCTGGCTCCAACTAGGACATGAGCTCGCGGAGAGGCGCATGAAGTTACTCGAACGAGAGGTCATGAGAACACCAGCAATATCTTGGTACCGCAGACCTGTTACCTGCACATATCAAAGACCCAAGCACACGGGGCAGCATGTTTTTTAGGGTGACTTATGATCACCCATGCTTAGTATTAGGCCATAAAAATAAACAAGGAAAGAGCAAATTTAATCTAAATGCATCAAATCTATCATGAAAATATCATATGATGTTAGTTCTAATGAGAAAATCAATATGCAATGCGTCCTACCCTAACATGCATGTTACATCACCCAAATACTAAGTGTAATCATAGACCCAATGCAATCAACACATCATCCAGTCAATATGAAAGCAACTGCCATTCTACTTACTCATGCAACATATCCAAAGGTAAGGGTAGGAATAACAATGTGGAAGGTCACAAGGGCAGGAGGCAAGAAAATGAAATGACCATGCATGGAGCACCACGGGGGAGGACGGAGCCAAGGGATGCAATCTATTCCACGATGTCCTTTCTTCCAACCAAAAGATAGAGATTTCAACAATTAAGCATATGAACTACCAATGGATAGCAACCTCAGGCATATCATCCCCATTATGGTCACCATCATCAATATCATGATTTATAACCACCATAGGGTCATGACTGGGAGAAAAGGGAGACCGATGACAAGGGGAGACACAACAAGCAGGTTGCTCATGATAATCATATTCACAATACTGAGGGTATAAAGGGGAAGGGGGGATACATTTAATGGATAGTTCTCCCTTAGCATCATAACTAGGAGAGGAAAAGGGATCATCAATAATTTTGATAATGTAAGAATGGCCAAGGCGAGGACTCATGGATAATGCAACTATGCTATTGGGATCTCGAGGAAGGCCAAGGAAAACAAGGCTTTCATCATTGATGTCATAAATGGAACCTGTTGTTTCCAATGAACCTTCTTCATGCGTGGGAAAAACATGATCCTCCCTTTCAATGATGTGAGTAAGGAATATCATCATGAGTAATGTCCTAAAGAAAAGAATCAATTTCAACTTCATTTTCGGTGTCAATATCATAAATAGGGTCGCAGTCAAAACGATGGTTGCTTACATCCCACTTTCACTCATTAATGCACAATAAATTGGAAATTTCATCATCATAGCAAGGTACAATATTCAAGCCTTCAAATGCCCTTTCCTAGATGAAAGTCCCCACTTCATCGTGTTGATCCTTGTGGACTTTAATGGGACTCTTGTTCATGTCATGCACATCCTCAATCGTCAAATTTGCATCTTGAAGACCCTCTACAGTCTTATGATCTTCTTTAGATGGGTTCCATTCTTCCATATATCCTTCCACATTCAAATTTTCTTCGAGGTCACCTTGATTGATTATAATATTTTTCATCGATAATATCAATCAAAATGTTAAAAGCACACATTCAGGTAGCAAATTCAAAGATACGACTAGGATCCTTCACATAGGCACACATTGTTATGTAAAGTTGTTTTTGTGTTGTCCCATGAAACCTGAGCATGAATTTTGTATTTGTGTTTTCCAAAAAATCTTCATAAAACTCAACATATTTGTCCACATTATTTTGTAGTTCTTTAAGATTATGATCATTGACTTTTGAAAAAGGAGAGCCAAGGGTAATTTCTCTTTGACCATAATCCATTTTTCATGATTTTGCATATTAGGATCAAAATAGACTCGCCATGGTGAATTAAAACGCCTTGATAGATGCTTTCTTTGCCATACAAGCATTAAATTTGAAATTTAATGAAGAACTAGGGCTTCGTTCTTCCAATGGAGTCGCCAAGAATGATTGTTAATGATGTCGTCAAGGAAATAAGACACACGTCCCGTGTCCCCGGCAACGATGCCAAAAATGTTACCGCTCAAACTAGCAGGGGTCCTAGTAGGGGATCCTATAGAGCAACTAATAGGTTAAGGGGCAACAATGGAGTGATAGCCCACTTTCACCTCAGCTAAAGCTCCCTGCTCTTTACGAACTTTCACCGATGGGAGGAGTCCTGGTATGAGATGAATCACAAGAATAGATGGATCAATGATAACTTATAAGACATGGGCAATTTTGAAAGCCTATTCACAAGAGAGACTCAATTGAATAGCTTGCTTGAGAGGCAAGGTGATTGGCTAGGAAGGGCTAAGAGGATACTTGAGCCTAGGTTTAGAGGATACGCCTTGACAAGGGACTTCCTAGACTTAAGGATCCTTATGGAGAAAAGGATTCTATGTAATCCTTATGGAATTTGAGTTGTAAAGTTGCGGGACCACAAAGAACCCAAGTGGGACCTAGACTAGGTCAAGGGGATGGAGTTGATCAATCACGGAGGGGCTTGACCATAGTATTAAAAACTAGAACTGGTGACCAGACCAGTGGACCTAATGAACCGGGTTTCAAACCAAAACCGGTCAATCCGGAACTGGTCAGAACTCAATGAACCGATTTATAAAAAAACACATTAAATGATTAATTTTTAATGAAAAAACTATTTTTAAGATTTGCTACCATGATTCCAAGCCAATAGAGACAAAATATGCAAAGTTCGCTCATTTATATACCATGTAAAGGTGAATATATCAAAATGGCATCGAGTGCAATACATATCATCGACAAAATACATAAGCAATGAGGCTCCAAATGGCATATAAAGTCCAAAAACAATGCTACAAGCTATGAGGCCATTGGCCTACTACAAGACTACAAGTCTAGACTCTACAATGTACACATGACCAATCATCAAATTCATCACCACTACTAGACACAAGATCATCATCAGGAGTTGCACAGACATCATCTAGTTGAGAGTCTGACGATGCCTCAGCCTCATCTGCAACCTCAGTAGCACTGCCACCAATAACAACAGAAGTGGACCTAATGGAAGCACGAGTTGGCCAAGCTACGCAACTAGTGCCTTCCATTGGTTGTTCGTCTAATCCTAGTTCTAATGGCACCACCAAATCTACTTCAACCCCCGCTAATGCCATGTCAATATCAAAATCAGCCTCAAACACTAGATCTTCAATCTCCTCTACCCATTCTGATGTTGGATCAATATCGTCCAACACAATGGGATCTAGATAAGGTGTTTTGTCGTCATATGGTTCTGCCTTAGTCAAAGGTTGCATTGTACAAAGACAAGATCATTTAACCGTTTTTGTTCCAAACAGTTTCTCTTCTTTGTGTGTATGCGCTCAAAAACAAACCAACTGCACTCACAGCCTGAAGCACTACAAGTTTCACTGAGGACTCTAATTGCAAACTTTTCCAATTGAGGACATTGGTCGCCAAATGATTCCCACCAATGTGTTACAAAGAAAAAGTCATTAATTAGTAACTTAGTTCATTTCATTACTTATTTACAAACAATTTAACTTGAAAAGAAAACAAATTGGAATTGCTTACCTGGTTGATCCACATCTCTTGCCATTTTTGCCAAGTTTTTTCCAGAGGTACCAGCTCCCACACTGAAAAGAGTAAGTTGTCTATGTATTTCCAACTGGTCTGCATGGATAGGGACCATGTGCTCCAAGCAATCAATCAATCCAGCTCTAACCTCCCCATCCTGTAGATCTCCCAACCGAGATTTATAATGATACTTGGGGTTCAAAAAATACCCAGCTACATGTATAGGACGATGGAGTTAATTGTTCCATCTGTTATCAATGATCTCCCATATACGGCCATATTTAGCTAACCTGTTTTTGTAAGTTGCTCGTATCTGCTCCTTTGCCTAATCCATAACCTCATAAATGTAGCCCATTGCCAATTTTTCCCCATCCACCATCCTTGGCACCTTAACAAGGGGCTTGGTAATTTTTACAAGCTCTGCAGACCCTTTCCAAAAATAATTGTCAAAAACTTTCTTTTTGGTGTCTTTGCCATCTTGTCTACGAGCCCACCGAGATTCAGTCCAATCATCAAAAGAAAAGATTTTCTACAAGTTTTTCTGTTGAGAATTGTGACATTGCAACGTGAGGAAGTGAGTTGCAAATCTCATAATTGCAGGCCTAACAAGCTCTTTGCCCCCAATGGTTTCCTCATTAAGCTCAATACCCATGTGTGTTTGTAAATGTATTTTGTAGTGCACTTGGCATGTTGTAGAGTGTTTTTTACCCACTCCACTTTGCCTATGTCCTCAAGCATGAGGTCTATGCAATGTGCAGCACATGGAGTCCAAAATATGGTCCTATATTTGGACTCAAGCATCTTTCCAACAAGAACATAGTTTGAGGCATTATCTGTGATGACCTGCACAACATTATGCTCCCCCACTTCCTGAATAATGTCATCCAAAAACTCAAATAAAAGGGTCGCATCCTTCACCTTATCAGATGCATCAACTGATCTAAAAAACATGGTTCCTTGAGGGCAAGAAACAAGGAAACTAATGATAGTGCGGTTCTTTCCATCGATCCATCCATCTAACATGATGGAACAACCTGTTTTGAGCCATGACTCTTTATACTCAGCCAAATACTCATCAATGGAAGAAATCTCTTTTTGCAAAAGAGCTCCCCTTAAGTCATGCACAATAGGGCCTTTGAAGCCCTTTCCTACAGCTATAACAGAGTCCCACATAGCTTGGTAATAAGTTGAGCGAGCAACATTAAATGGGATATTTGCATCATACCACCATCTAGCAATGTATTGATAAAAAGTTTCTTTGCATTGTTTTTTCCAATGTTGATCCTGGGTTGATGACTTGGCTAGGAGGAAGTGGCTGTGGGATTAGCAGTGGATGAGAAATAACTCTGGATGTTTGGTCTCTTTGTTCCTTTTGATTGTTGGCCAAGAGGAGGAACATAGTGGAAGGGACAGAAGAGGAGTCAAATCTCATAATTATCATACCCACTCTCTTTCATAACTTCTATTAATTCCCTCTTCCTTGCAATTTCATCTTGGATGGCCTTCTCCTTAGCCTTATTCTCCTCAAACTTTTCAAACTTGGAAAGATATTTTGCCCTAACGGGACCTAACACTTCATTTGGTGCTTCACATGGCTTTACTTGGCCTCTTATGGCTTTACATTTGGTGCTTAACGGGACCTAACACTTCATTTGGTGCCCACCAGCGAGGACCAGCACATAGAGTAATAGACCATTGTAATAATGCGCATTGGGTGCGCAGGTTCCATTCACGATAACTATTGGATTTTGTAACCCCCACTCTGCCCACCTGCAGACAAACCCGAGCGTCGAGCCCACCGCCACCAAATGGTTGTAAATATGGCAAATGGGGGTGAGAGGTATAGTGCATCTCATCCGCCGGCGGGAGGACTCCACGCCCACCAGACCACCAATGGCGCGCACTAGCACGAAGGTCTCGCTCAGTCAATAAAGAAGGTGCTTCGCTCGAGTGAGAAATCAATAGCGAAAGCTCAGTCCGCCATTTAAATCTACTAGGGGCCCAAGTAACAGCCGTCGCGAGATGGCACCACCAAGCCCCAAATACCTTCCCATCCGTCGCATGGCCGCGAATGGGGAAAAACCGGTTCCATCGCCCCTCAGATGCATCTCCGCGAGGGACAGCAGGGGAAGCTTTGAGATCAAATCCATGGTAGCTCCCCCAATTCGGCGTGTTCCGGCTTGCGGCGGCAGCGTTGGGAGCTTGAAACCCTAGGACGGAAGAAAAATCGCCTGTGCTCTCCATTTTTCAAAATCCAATCTCCTCCACACGGTAAACTCTCTCTATTATTTCTCAATCAGTATATATACTGATAAATCAAAGAGATACTGAAATTGATAATATAAATAAATAAAAAGAAAGT
This sequence comes from Pinus albicaulis, assembly GCA_034641835.2. Lineage (NCBI taxonomy): Eukaryota > Viridiplantae > Streptophyta > Pinopsida > Pinales > Pinaceae > Pinus > Pinus albicaulis. The sequence goes on along the minus strand of CM076573.1, from coordinate 579,613,984 downwards.
TAACATATACATATAATTACAGAAAAATAAAAAATAAAATAAAATAAAATTATATATATATATATATATATAAAGTTAGGTAACCATCTCAACCTAGTATGTATGAGATGTATATCATAATGCAATTTTAATAAACTCAAACGACAAAATATATGAGAAAGTCTGAAATGTATAACATAATGTAACTTTAATAAACTCCGATGACAAAATAATTTTTTAAGATAAAAAAAAACAATTATACACAAAAATCTAGATTCATATTCATATTTGTAAAATCATTTTTTCTCTTTAAATTCTTAATAAATCGTAGGCAAGATAGATCTAGAGTATTTGCAGTGTTAATAAATTTTATATATATATATATATATATATCATGACCTTAAGGCTTATATTATGTATTAGATGAGTGTACTTTAATTTTTAATTGTGTATTGATAATATACTATAATTTGAATATTATATTCAGTAAGGGAACCTATACACCATTATCATTATGGAACCATCACAACATCAGCAGAGTGAAGGGGAAATCATCAAAACAAACCCAATACCTCCTCTATGGCAGTATGTGGAGATTATTAGAAAAAATCCTAAAGGTGGTTCATTTAAATGGAAGTGTAATGAATGCCAAGATATCAAAAATGGCTCATATACTAGAGTAAAGGCCCATCTCACTAGTCAAACTAACACAGAGGTGCAAGTATGCATCGGGCCAAAAGATGAAAATGGCAAACCTGGCCAAGTTTTGAGTCCTGGAAAAAAATGAAATTCTATGCATCTTTACAAGAAGTTGTTGATAAGAAGCTTGCTAAGGAAAAACACCCTGTGCAAAGCTCTACAACTAGGCCTCTATTGTCATCTAAGCTTGCTGCCACAACTAATAAAAGGCCCACTCCAGGTAGAGACATAGCCGACGAACATGTAGCTTGTTGCATCCATGCAAATGGGCTAGCATTCAATCTGGTGTGTTCCCCTTATTGGCAACAAATGATTAAGGCAGTTAATGAATCGTCAAAAGGGTACAAAAGCCCTGGATATGAAAAGGTTTGCACTACTTTGTTGACATCACAGAGACAATCCGAGATACATAGGCAGAAACAAGGGTGTCCAGGCTCCGTCTTTTAAGGTTGTTGATTACAGTGGAATAGAGAAAGATGCATCTTTCATATCTACAATTCTTATTGATACAATAGAAAGTGTGGGGCCACATAATGTTGTCCAAGTTATTACGGACAACGCACAAGATTGCAAAGCTGCAAAGTTGATTGTGGGGTGTCGATATGATCACATATTTTGGACTCCATGTGCAGTACATTCATTGAACCTTATGTTTGCCAAGATTGATGAGGTTGAATGGTTTAATGAAATATATGTAGCAGCAAAAGAAATTCAAATGTTCATAACCAATCATTCCATGTCTTAGGCCATATATCGAGGTTTTGCAAAGTTTGAGCTACTAAAGGTACTACTTTTTTAATCAATATTATTTGTATTGGAAATTCTTAATTTTAATTACAAATTTATATATGATTTCTCATTTGAGATTTGATTTTTTGAAACTTGTAGGTTGCTAAAACTCATTTTGCCTCCCACGCTCTTGTTATAAAGAGGCTTGTAGAGGTGTGACAAGCATTATAGGCAATGGTCATTGACCCTCTTTAGGATTCATGGAGGACTTCCACTTCTGATAGAAGGCAAAATATCAAGTCCATCATTCTTGATGATACATGGTGGGAAAAGGTCCAATACCTTCTGCGGTTTACTGAACCAACCTTGCCTTGATCAAGGCATTTGACACAGATACACCTTGCTTGGGAGAAGTTTATGAAAACATTGATAGTATGCTGGAGAGGATAAGGGAAATTATCAAGGCAAGTGAAAATGACCCTTATGAAATCTTCTATTATTTAGTGAGGGACATGATTACAGAAAGGTGAAACAAAATGACCACACTATTACACCTTTTGGCCTATGCATTGCACCCTAAATATTGTCATTCCAAAATTTTGTCTTTACCTGGTAGAACAACGCCAAACAAGGATCCTAAAGTGGTACAAGGATACAAGATAGCTTTGAGGAAAATCTATAGAGATATGGGAGTTGCAATAGAAGTATGCCAAGAATTTGAAGGATTTGTACAATCTACTGGTAGCTTTTCAAATCTAGTAGTTACGCATGATCAAGGGCATCTTGATCCTATTATTTGGTGAGGCTTCCATGGTGGAGATAGCATTCATCTCTCCACTCTAGCCAACAGGTTGTTATCACAGGTTGTTAGTTCCTCATCAGCTAAGAGGAATTGGAGTACATATGGCTTCATCCATTCAGTGAAGCGAAACAGGCCAAGAGCGACAAAAGCTAAGGATCTTGTGTATGTTGAATGTTCATTCCAACCTTCATCTTCTATCACATGTTGAACCAGAGTGTATAAAAAAGGTTTGAGCAGGATGTGAGATGTAGAGCTTGAGATCTCTTACTTGAACCTAACATTGAATGCCATGACTCACCTCAACATACTTGAGGATATTGTTCCACCACCAGTCCAGCCTACTAATGCAACTTCCTACATTCCAGGACCCCCATCATCTATTCATGAGGTAGAGTTGCAATATGCATAAGATAATGTAGATCCATTTGAGGATATGTAAATGTATTTACTATTATCATTTATGATTTATGATATTATGATCCTTTTTGTTACTTTGTATGAGAGAGGATGCATCATTTCAGTGTTTCAGTCTTCATATTTATTATATATCTAATGGTTTCAGTTCTAAAAAAGTTTGATGGTTTCAGGGAGTATTTGATTTTTGAACTCTAAAGTGTTTTTTAAAATTTTAAAAATATTATTATATTTTAAATTTGTTGTACTTGACATATCCTTGTCGTATCCGGATCCTAGATTTTCAAAAAACCAGCAGATCTAGATCCATATCCGTATCCGAATGTGAATCCTGGTAACTTAGCCATTAGTACATAAAGAGAATATAAAAAAGAAAGAGTCTTGGTAGGATCTAGAAGAGAATTGTTGTCTACTGTATGTATCAAACCCTCTGTTAAAAGAAATGTTGAAAAAAGGGAACAAGGTATGTTCAAACTAGGCCAGTATGGAAGTGTAAGAAAAAATGATGGTGTATGTGATAAATTTGTTATTGCAATTAGTACATAAAGAGGATTAAAAAAATTAGTCATAGTAGGATCTAGAAGAGACTTGTGACAAATGGCATATACACAGCTTCCAACTGTGAGGTTAAACTTTTTTTTTTTGGAGGAATGTCAGCCTCACTATGATGCATCTTCATGTGAAGAGGATATGCAAAACACAAAAAAGACAGCTTCTCTTCCACGAAGCTCTCTCTTTATGAGGAAACTTCTAATGGGAGGAATGTAATGGTTGAACAAGAAATAGGGTGCAAGTTCTTTTCTACTTTATGTCATACAAGTTGTCTTCTACTCTATGTATCAAACCCTCTACTTAAAAAATGTTTAAAAAAGGAAACAGGGTAAGTATGGAAGTGTTAAATGTATATATGGAAGTGTTAAATGAAACAATGGATAGATGTGATACATTGTTATTGCCATTAGTACATAAAGAGAATATAAAAAAGAAAGAGTCTTGATAGGATCTAGAAGAGACTTGTCTCCTACTCTATGTATCAAACCCTACGTTAAAAAGAAATGTTGAAAAAAGGGAACAGGGTATGTTCAAACCGGGCCAATATGGAAGTGTAAGAAAAAATGATGGATGTATGTAATAAATTTGTTATTGCAATTAGTACATAAAGAGAATAAAAAATAGTCATAGTAGGATCTAGAAGAGACTTGTGACAAATGATATATACACAGCGTCCAACTATGTGAGGTTAAACTTTTTTTTGGAGGAACCTCATCCTCACTATGATGCATCTTCATGTGAAGAGGATATGCAAAACGCAAAAAAGACAGCTTCTCTTCCACGAATCTCTTTCTCTTTATGAGGAATCTTCTAATGAGAGGAATGTATTGGTTGAACATGAAATAGGAACCATTGAAGGAAATCATGAGCAGTTGTGCTGAAAAAGAGTTTTCAACTTGACTTTTTCCATCAGTAAAGTTCTCTCCAACACCACTGCAAACCTTTTACATCTACGTGGATGACATTTCCCATTTGGTTGTTCCGGTATCTTGGTTGAACAGTGAACGCTCTAACCCTATTCAGCATTTTCAGCGATGTATAGAATGAGTTAAATGAGTTCATCAAAAACAACTCTTCCCAAAGCTTCTATCCATTTCAGTGCATGCATATGATCGTATCAAGCAAAGGATGAAAGCTACACAGGAAGAAGAAGACACATGGTTGAGGCCCTCCTTAGTCCTCAAACTTTGGGGACCAAGTTCCCCAAGGAGAAGGGCATGTTGTGTAACTCAGCACAAACATTTTTACCATGCAAATAAGTCAATGTACATAGACAATTTTGCATATAAGCTCGTAGTTTTTGTAATAATCTTTGATTCTTTAATATTTGGTAAAAGGCCACTTATGTTAATTAAAGCATCAAATAGATAATTAGTGTGATTAAGATTAAATAGTTAAATGTTAATTTTAGATAACAATTATGTTCTATGCTTAAGCACAATTTACTTCAATGTTCCTTATTAGCCCAATATCAATTTAGCAATCACATTGTTAGTAAATGCAGATAGAACATAAGCAAAATGCAGAAGACAAGAGGACACAATATTTGGCGGATGCCAGGGAAAAACCCCAATGTGGGGAAAAGTTAAAACCCTTTGATCAATTCTTCCTATTATTCTTCAATAGTTCAGCAGAGAGAGAGAGAGAGAGTACAAATATCAAAATAACTTGTCCAAAACAATCATGTCAAAATCAGCAGTCAACTGCAGCCATAACCAGAAAGTCAATGCTGGTCAAAGTGGCTCCAAAATGTCCTCCAAGCAGCTCGTTCAACAGCAGTCCAATTCAGCCTTCCAAGAGAGAGAAAGTCAACCCAAAACAGTCCAGTCAAACCCAGTCAAATGCTGCTGTAATTCTGCAGTCAAGCCCTGAAATCAACGCCGAAGTCAAACTGATGAAACAGCCTCGAAAACTGTGCCAATGAATGCAGCCTTCAGAAATCAGAATTTCTGCACAAAAACCAAAGTCAACAGAGATGGTTTGACCCTTGGTCAACGTTGGTCAATGCTGCCCTGTTTCTCTTAAATTCAGCCTGTGGTCAGCTCCTGCAATTCATCCTTTTGTTTCACACGTGTGAGGTAGAGAGAGGCTGCTCCAAGTTGTATGAACCAATAAAGAGAGGAGAGAGAGAGATGAGTGATGTCCAATTGAGGAGAAGGTCACTCCTATTTATACAAATCGTTGAGGGTGTGGAGACACATTTGTTGGGCTTCATGAGCCTACATTTGACTGAGGCCGACCTTGACAATTAGCACACGTGTGAATAATAAATTCAAAATCAAACTTTCGCTTGTCCGAACAAGATGATCTTTAGGATCTTTAGATCAATCCTACACCTCTCGAAAAGAGGAGTCCAATAAAAATATCAACCCCATCATATGAGCTGTCTAAGGTGGAGTTTGGCACTAGTGTCCAATTTTAACATTAAATAAAAGCCTTACCCCACAAAGGTAACTAGGCCACAAGTTAGGTCTTTAGTGACTCTCTCTATATAAGTGGGGATCTTCTCCCTCAATTGTAATTATCAATCAATGAAATATTCTTTATTAGTTGAGTTCCATTTTGGAGATAGCTTCATCTATCTTTTACAAATTAGATGAGCATTGCAACTTGTGCAAAGTTGCAAACATGTGCCCCCACCTTTTTTTCGTCGTCTCTTTATCGTTTACTTTTCTTTATTTGTTATTAAGATTAGAGAGTTAACTAAGAGCCCTACCCCACAAACAAATCTTGCAGAAAAATTCTAAACTCTTAAAGCTAGGAACAAAACTCCAAGAAAACAACAAAAAGAAAAAAACAGAAATTGATGGAGACTAAAACCAAGAAATGCATCTTGCCAAAGAAACTCCTGAGAACATTACAAAAGCATAACTCCTTCATCCATACACAAAGGACAGTTCTCCAAATATTGGATCATCCAAAGTGAACTGAGTCAGAAACCCATTCATGCCTCAAGATACAAGAAGATACAGAACCACCAAACCAAAAGAAGATGATTCGTTATAAACCAAAGGCATTGCATCACACATCAAAATATGATCTTGTATCATGACAACCAGACTATGCATCTAGAGAAATTATACCATGCTAACACAGATATTTGGTTGTAGGCTTGCAATTCTATAGTCGAACAAAAACTTGCGGAGGGACACAGATGAGTTGGTGGCTCTAAGACTACAAAATCATCATCTTTAACATCACGACGATGAACCATAATAAGATCAATAGGGAATTAATTTGAATCAGGAAAATATCTTACATTAATAAAGCTCTGCACAAAGCCACTTAAAACTTGATCTAGTATTTTCTCAACGGGCATAAACCTGGTTATCACCAAAAGGGAACAGCTGAGTTGATGCCACTGTAAACATAAAAGCAGATAACAAGATTCAACCATAACAGAATTACCTTTGCTCCCTCACCAGGAAGTTATATAGGTACAAGCATATGCAATAACATTGTATGATTCAAGAAATAGGCCAAAGGAGACTCTCCTCTTTTGATGTCATAAGCAGAAGGCCAAAATGGTCTCAATCAAATTATAAAACCTCTGGAAATTTTCATTAAATGGTATTGTGTGTAACTAATCTGTCAATCAGATCCCAATTAGAGAGGATCCCAAACACTGGTTATCTTAAAGTTAAATGAGTAATAAAGGGCAAGACAAAATTCATTAATACTGGTCTGCAACAACAACCAGGAGAGACCAGCTTATCTACTATTACTAATTTAGACTAAAATGGTTGGCTGTACGTATCTGCTGAAATTACAAAGCTGAAATGAAATATCAAGATTAATAAAAAATGAATAAAATGAGCTAGGAAGGGTTACAATAAATTTTAAAAAATTTAAACAAATGGGAACGGTTTATAACAATGGTACAATTCAAAGAGTGTTGTAAGGAATTCAACAAGACAAAGAATCCAAGGAAAATTGGTGGACGCACTTCACTCCCTCTCATCCGTCCCTGCCCCAAACCCCAGCTAGGATTTTCCCTGCAGAGCAAACTATGTATTTTGATTGCTAGATAGAGCAGGGAGAGGGTAGCCCAGTCACTTGAGACAAATAGTGTCGGAACAGTTTCTGGCGAAGTTTGTGGAGTGGTATTATGGAAGTGGCCATGGATATCTTCATTTTTAGTTTGTAGGCCGATGTTCATGGCTTTTCACTGCAAGAAAAGGCCCATATACTGAATTTTCTGGCTCACATTATTTGGTTCACCTGTCCTTGGCAAATGGAGTTAAAGATCTATTTATGAAAGGCATTGGGATGAATTTTCTTCACGGACATCTTGTTTGTAGGTTATTGAAAGGGTTTACGCCCTGCAGCAGTGTTGCTTGGAGTTATACCTTACTGTGGATGGCACTGCATAACGACTTGCAAAGGACATCTGGTGGCTCAAGCTTCTGTGATGATATCGGTTGCAGGCCACTTGAAGGGCTTGGCATCTTGTTGGTTGGGCCATGAAGCCCTTTGATTTCAGTTGCATTGCAGTTGCTTTTGTGCTAAGGGCTTTCTGCTGACAGTTTGCCTGCCGGTAGACAACTTGCAGTTTGTGAAGTGTTGGCTGTTAGCCCTTACCATCCCATGTCATAGCTGCCTAGCAGTGGCCTGTTATGGGAACTACTGCTGTTTAGGATTTCATGGTTTTCTATGTTGTCATGTTTGTCAGTGCTTTGGGGTGTGATCTTCCCCAAACTCCCTTTTGGCAATTCATGGGGGATTCTTTTTTGGTTCTTTGTCTGTGTGGCCCTGCTCTGTTTATCACAGGGGCGTGTTGGTTTTTAGGTTTCTAGGTTTCATTCTTGGATTTAAATTTTCTGCCCTTGATCTGTGTTCGTGGTGAAAGTCAATCTGCTGTCCAATTTTTTTGTCATGTGCTCCCTTTACCAATATTTTTTTCAATAGAATTATAAAACATATTTCTCAAAAAAATAAAAATAAAAATAAAAAATTGGAAGTAGGGTAAGAAAGGAGAATACCAGGCCACATAGGATTGTTGAAATATTGCAAATTAGTATCAGTCCCTATCAGAGAAGCCAATCAACATATTGTCAGTTACGTCATCCAAATTTTGGATCCATGCCAACTTAAAATTTCTTTAAATAGTTGCCTAAACGAGTACAAATCTGTAAAAATCTGCCAGGAAGTCATTTTCAGTCTAATTATAACATGCACCACAACTAACGCAAAAACTACATGCAAAAATAAGTTACAGAGCAGACAAATTTTCTAAATATTAACACATACATCGACTTGAAAACCCAGAAGCACACTTGATATAGACGAAAATTCATCAGCAGAGCACACAACCCTAACCAATTTGAGACAAACACAAATCCAACAAAAGCCACAGGAAGTCATTTTCAGTCTAATTATAACATGCCCCACAACTAACGCAAAAACTACATGCAAATATAAGTTACAGAGCAGACAAATTTTCTAAATATTAACACATACATCGACTTGAAAACCCAGAAGCACACTTGATATAGACGAAGATTCATCAGCAGAGCACACATCCCTAACCAATTTGAGACAAACACAAATCCAAAAAAAGCCACACAGAACCATTTCATACAAATGTAAACCTGGCAAAACTGACGTTTCGCATATATAGACACATACATCGACTTGAAAACCCAGAAGCACACTTGATATAGACGAAGATTCATCAGCAGAGCACACAACCCTAACCAATTTGAGACAAACACAAATCCAACAAAAGCCGCACAGAACCATTTCATACAAATGTAAACCTGGCAAAACTGACGTTTCATGTATACGAAAATACAACAAAACGCCCATGGACTGAGTTCATATAATCATGGAAGCATTGCCAAAAACTTCCTAACACTTTGACTACCAAGCATCACCACCTACTAAGAAGAGGGAAGCTGAATCACAGTTACGGCATGTGACCTTCCAGTCTGACTTAACGGCCATTACAGCTTCCATGAGAACAACAGAACCTTGCAGGGGCGTGCTGGCCCTTAAGGGGTAAAGATGTCACTTGGGGAATTGAACCCTAGCAACAGCCATAATAGCACTCCGCTTTCAGCAACCCGGAAATCCCCTTTGACATGCTCATATAATTATGAATCCAACAAAACAGGCAATCAGCCATTTGCTGTAAAGGAAAATTCAAAAGCAACCCCACATAGATACGAAAACTCAACAATACAAATGCAAATCAAGCAAAATTTAGCATAAGTCAATTTCATAACAGAAAATCCAGTAAATTTGTCAAAGAAATCATACAGGAACTAGCATAACCCCGTTTCATATAAATGCTGATCCAACATCCCGTTTAATTAAACTGAAACTGAGAACCCATCATAAATGAAACCGAGCATAACCATATTGGCCCATATCAAAACAATGGAAAGACACCAAATTTCACAACAGCCCGGAAATAAACAATGAAACAACAATAAATTTCACAGCAGCCCATATCAATACATTGAAAAACCAATAAATTTCACAACAGCCCATTCAATTTAGACCAGTATTTGAACCTATTTCATCTAAATAAAAACCAAGCCCAACTCGCAACAGCCCATTTAACCAATATCACAATGGAACCCAGAGAATTAATTGGAAAATCGAAACTAGGCCTAGGTTACACAAGCCTATTCCATTAAATTGAAAGGCCAAGCCTAACCCACATTGGTGAATTTTAAACCAAAGCATACACATTAGTGTATAGAAGAATTGAAGACCCACTACAACACCTCACATCACATTTCACATAAACCCAAAAAGACAAAGGAGAATTCTAACAGAAAAACTAACATTAATAATAAAAACAAAGGATTTAGAGACATAGAAAAGAACCATGCGACTTGACTCGAGCTTCGGAAAACCACCCCTTTATAACAGGCGAAATACATCCTCCCTGTAACTCCCCGCCCCCTCTGGCCTTAGCGCAGGACACAGGCCTTTTTTGCTCTATTGTTTTTGCAGCACAACAGTTCCCACTTTCAGCTTTTTCTTCTGGTTTTATACGCTTCGCTGGAACATCAAAGACCGGATGAGTATCCTTCGATTCCGCCATCATCAATCTGGTTCCTATGCTTCTTCTTCCAGTATTGCAAGAAAGGCTCAAATGAGGAAGCGAAATCCTGCCCAACATACAATAACCAGAGCAAAAATGATAAATTCAAGCCATCAAAATCGTTCTGCACTAGGACTCTGAGCTCTAATTCCTGCCAAAATCCAGCCTCTGGCACGTTAAAACGTGCAAACAAATTTATAGTAATCAGGCAGAGAAGAAAACGACGAAGCCAACCCAGTTATAGAGACTTATCAGAATTGTGTATTTATGGGTTCAAAGGACATGATGATATAACGCAGGTGTTGAAAACCCAACTAACTTGAATTCCCATTTACAGAGAACTTAGCATGAAGGTCCGGGAATATCAATTCATAGCAACTTACACGAGCTTTAACGACCGCTGTCTCTTTTAGCGAGAGTATCACGTGTTTGGGCGGTACCTGTTTAGTGGCTTCGAAGTTTGTAATCGTAGGCTGATCGAGGGGAGCGCCCGTTATTTCCTCCGCTACTTTGGGCGGATTAAAAATTAACATCCTCCAACTTGATTGCCTAATTTTAGAGGGTCGAATTGCGTTGTGGTCGTGTGGGTAAAGTAGTTAATTGGGTTTTGGTTAGGTGGTAGGTGTAAGACCGTCCATTTGAAAAAAAAAAAAAAAGTGTGAATATAGAATTCAATGTTAGATTTGGAGAATGTGACAAAATATTATTTGTGGCTCAATTCTTTAAACTTACTAATGTTTATTTTATGTTTTAGTTTATTTATTTTAAGTGTCTTTTGGGTTATATTTTTGGTAAATTTTATGAAATTTGTATAATTTAAATATTTTTAAAAATATATATAAATTAAATTGTATTAAAAATTTTTTTTTTTTAAAATAAAAATTATAATTATAATTCGGTTAAAATTTTATTATCAAATTTTAGAAAAATGAGTGTATTTTAATATTTTTTTTTAAATTAAAAATATAATAAAAATTATATGTAGTATAAGCTTGGAGATTAGAGTGTGCTTTAAGGTATTTTGTGGTGAAAAAAATTATCAGTTCTAAAATATGTGAGCAAAAATTCACTCTATCTTAAGAGTTAGTGTGGTTAGTGGTTTAGGTGGGGTGTTATCCTTTAGTGATTTTGATGGCTTAGATGCATCTTGGGGGTGGCTACTTAATCCACAAGTTAGATATGTGGGTCATCTCATGAGTCACATTACCTAGAAAAAAAATTATATATAATATAATCAGCCTAGATTTATATATAATATAACCAGCCTAGATCCATCTTAACGATCTACCAAGGGTTGAGAAAGATCAAATCTCTTGAGATGCAAACATCTTTTAGAGTGGAAAGAGATTTAACCCTCCTAACTTACTATGGATCTAGGATGGATTAATTCCCCAAACTATATTCCATGGGTCCATTTTATTTTATTATTATTTTATTTTTATAGAGTTATTTTTATTTTATTTTATTTTATTTTATTTTACTTGACCAAATTAAAATGTTTAATTTACATTACATTAGTCTTTTAATTTACTTTATTTATTTATATGTAATTTGACTTAGTTAAAATGTTCAACATTACATGACAACATCTCTACCATAACCTAATACTATTAAAATTAAACCAGCCTAGATCCATCTTAATTTCAGATCTACCAAGCACCTAGAGGATCTACCAAGCACCTAGAGGGATCAAATCGCTAATAAAATTAAACCAGCCTAGATCCATCTTAATTTTGGATCTACCAAGCACCTAGAGGGATCAAATCTCTTTTCACTGTAAAAATTGTTTGCATGTCAAGAGATTTGATCCCTCTTGGCTATAAGTAGATCCAAAGTTAGAATGGGTCTAGGTTGGTATAATTTCCCCCTTTAAATAGGCTACATTGCACATGAATACCATGAGTTCTCAATATTATGGGTCTATTCCATGGACCATTTTTATTTTTATTATTATTTTATTTTTATAGGGTTATTTTTATATTTTATTTTTTTATTTTATTTTGACCAAGTTAAAATGCTTACATTACTTTACATTAATTTTTTATTTATTTTAATTTTATTTTTTATGTAATTTAATTTAGTCAAAATGTTTTATTTTTACAGGGTGGAAAAACCTATATCATAACTCAATTGTCAAACCAGTAGTGAGGGACAACCATCTCTGGCTAATATCAGTGAATGCTTAATTTCGGATCTACCAAGCACTTAGAGGGATCAAATCTCTTTTCACTGTAAAAGAGGTTTGCATGTCAAGAGATTTGATTCCTCTTGGCTATAGGTAGATCCAAAGTTAGAATGGGTCTAGGCTAGTATAATTTCCCCCTTTAAATAGGCTACATTGCACATGAATACCATGAGTTCTCAATATTATGGGTCTATTCCATGGACCATTCTTATTTTTATTATTATTTTATTTTTATAGGGTTTTTTTTATTTTTTTATTTTTTATTTTATTTTGACCAAGTTAAAATGCTTACATTACCTTACATTAATTTTTTATTTATTTTTATTTTTACTTTTATGTAATTTAATTTAGTCAAAATGTTTTATTTTTACAGGGTGGAAAAACCTATATCATAACTTAATTATCAAACCAGCAGTGAGGACAACCAAACCAGGAGTGAGAACAACCATCTCTAGCTAATATCAGTCAATGCAAGTAGACTCGTCATCGTTATTCAAAGAAAACCATGCCACCTGAAATAACCCATTAGTGGTTGGTAAGAGACAAGCTTTCACTCCTGCCGAATGCCTCTTAGCCAAGCAGAAGCACTTTTAGAACATAGGTCCTAATTTAATCAAAATATTAAACATTACATTAAACAATAAAAATATAATTAAAAGATAAAAGTTTATGAGAATTGAATGCAAATTTAAAAATAATATTTTATATATTTTTATAAAAATGTTTGTTTAGTATATATTTAAAATTTTATAATATAATAACTATTAAAATTAACTACGCCGGATGCGGTTGCCTCCAGCTCATGATGGGACTCTCGTCCCTCGTCGCCTCCCGAGGCAGTCCCTTTGGGCTGGCCATGTGGCCTCCCACACTTGCATTTACGGTGGCATTCAATACGCCACCCCACGCTACCTTAATTGCATTCTCTGGAACCGTCGTTGCAGCGCGCTCTTCATTTGGTTTACCTCGGCTCTTTGTATGGACTGTAATCCTTTGCATGGCGCTTGCCCCGTCTGCTCTGATACTGCGTTTCATCGTGCTTCTTGTCCGTCCGCCTGCGTTGAGCCTAGCACTCGCACGCAGACAGGCCGACAGTGTGAGATGTTGTGTTGTCTGGAGACTGTCCCAGAATTCCATTACTCGCACAGTCAATTCTGTTTTTCAAATTCTCTGTATAGCTCTCCTGGCCCTCCGTTGTCTCTTCTCCTTTTCCCGTTTCATCTGCCTCTCCCCCCCACCATGCCTCGACTGCGCCATCGCATGCGATGGCGCCGAGGCTCCAGTCGTGGCCAGGCTTATCACTCTCAGTCTTCTCCCACCTCTGATTCTTCATCGGAAGATTTCCCCTGCAACTACACTTCGGAAACTAGAGGTCGCAGGGGTAGACCTCGTGGCCCTATCTCCGCTCCTCCCTCTGTGCGTCCTCCGTCTCCTTTTGTCTTCTCCCATGCGCCTCCGGTCCGCCCTTCTGCTGCTCCCTCTGTTCCCCACCCGCACTCCTCTCCCTCCCTTCGTCAATCCTCTCAGCGCACAGAGTTTACCTTCGACTGCATGTTTGAAAGACCGGTCCTCAAAGCACACGTCACGGTTACGGTTTGTGAAGAATATTCCCGCCTGGTGCCACCTCCGTCTGCAATTCCTGGTCCCTCTGTCGCTTTCCATGGCCCCACTGCACCTAGCCCCGCTCCTGCAGAAATTGCCAAGGGCACCTTGGCCCAGTTAAAGATTGTTCTGAACGTTTCTATGCAGGTCCAGAACATGGAAGGCGTGGACAAAGACAACGTGCTCCCCTCGGCTGATGAAGGGAGGAGCAGCGACGAGTTTGGATGCAGAATTGTTGAAGAACCGCCCTTCCCAACCAATGCACAGTAGTCTGAAGATACCCCAGAGGTTTTTGTTCTCCATGCACAAAGTCTTGAAGCTAATCCTGGTTTTTTTGCTTTTTCACCTTCTGCTTGCAGAGTGGCATGCTATAGTTCTGGTATTTTTGACAAACAATTTGGATGTAAAGCCGGTTTCCCCTATGAGGGCGGCGAATCTTAATCTAACGGGACTGGTTTCCCCACTGTGGGCAGTCCAAACTATGAATTTTCATGGCAGTCAAGCCCTGTGCTCAGGTTTCCTCAGCTGAGACAGAGGCAGCTTTGTATTATTATGTTAAATATTAATAGATTTAGTGTTACTTAGAAAAAAAAAGAACTATTAAAATTAACTAAGAATTATAATTAAAAAATAAAAATTATCAAAACTAAATGGAAATTAAAATACAATATTTTATATTTTTTGAATTGTAATTTTAATTTTGAATTTTTTTAATGCAAAGTATATCATCACACACATGTTGGAAAATAGATTAAAATTATATTTGAAAATTTTTGAATTTTAATTTTCATTTTCATTTTTTTTTAAAGTATATCATATTGTTGGATAAGAGATTAAAATTAAGGTAGTTGATATTAATATTATAAATCATAATCATTATAATATTAGAAATTTATTTTTTAATTTAATAAAATTTTGAAAAAATCAAATTTCTATTTATTATTTATTAAAAATAAATCATTATAATATTAAAAAGTTATTTTTTAATTTAATAAAATTTTGAAAAAATCAAATTTCTATTTATTATTTATTAAAAATAAATTATTATAATAATTAAGTTTTTTTTATTTATTAAAAATAAATTATTATAATAATTAAGGTTTTTTTTAATGAAATGGTATTTATATTTTTTAATTTATATTGATTTTGTCCTATAAAGATATTAGTTTCTCTCAAAAACATAGATGTATTAGATATTATAATTTTTTCAAAAAAATTGATATCTATTAATTGGGCAAGAAATTACTCCTTCAATTTTGTTTCTTATAAAAACTACCATCACATGCCACAAGCAATTAACACCATTAATTAATAGGATTGATATCAACCACTCTCTCTAATAAACATTGTAATATTTTTTTTATTTAAATGAAATTTAATTTAAAAATAAATAGATAAACTTTGATTTATTATTTATTGCAAATAAATTATTGATGATGATGATTTTGGTTAAAGACAAATCTTTGGTCTATCAAAACTAAAGAAAAGAGTTATTTAGTTTGATTTAAGATTTTATTCCTATGCTCAAAAAGCTTGGAGAGAAGCCTCCCAAGCTCACTATAATTTTGACATCTTAAAAGGCTAGAAAAATCAGTATTGTAACAAAGATTATGAATATAGAAAAACATAAATATATTATATTTAATTTTTAATGGAAATTATAATTTAAATGGTTTAATAGTGAAGAATATTGTTTATTATTTTTTTCAAAAAATTATAAGTTTTATTATAATATTTCACAAAAATAATAACTAGACATCTATACTCATAAATTAATATATCTTAAAATATAATGAGAAAAAAATTGGAAAAAAAAATTATATATATAGATTTGTTTTAATTAGAAAAATGTAAAGTTAAAACTAATATATCAAATCCATATAATATCCAGCCAAATATAATGATATAGTCAATCTTAACATAATATTTGAGCCAAAACAAAAAACAAAAAAAGCGATTTAAGTAATTTTCTACATGGTTGTGCCCTTTATGTTTCCCATGCTCTCTAGCAGTTAGGGGGCACCTTAAAAAATGTTGCTCCGTGCCCACCTTTTTGGGAAATAAATCCTTAATGTGAAGAGCATGCTTCTCAAAAAGGAGGACTATTTGAGTGTCCCCGTAGAAAATGGGTAGTATGGGGGCCCCCTCCATCTATATAACTTTAAAAAAAAATAGAAGATCGGATGAACTTCAACATAGATTGGTTGTTATGTCATTAGTTACTCATGAGGGTGATTGTCATGACTCCTAGTAACTTTTGTAAAAAATTATTTACTATTTACTTTAGTAGAATAATGTTGTTATTTTTTATTATGCTAGGGAGGTTGAACTATAAATGGACATTTATATGTATATGGAATTATATTTGAATCATATGATTAGCATGCATAATGTGTTATGCATAATGTTTTATATGAATTATGAAAGAACAATGCTAGAGGAAAAACCCACCCTAGGTAGTTGGGAAGTTACGGGTGAGGTAGTTACCCACCCAGACTCTCCAAGTGAGAATATGAAAACTCCCGAAAAGAAATCTAAGAGGGTAATCAGAACCTGAGGCAGAAAGGAGAGTGCTCAAAAGGAAAGCTTCGACTGGAATAACTTTAAAGTTGGTTAACCAATGGAGTCGGTCAGGAGTTGGGAAGCTCATACCTTTTTAATTGGCTAAGTTTGGTTATGATCAGATAGCCTGGTACTATCCTATAAACTACTCTGGGTGAGAGGTAAGCTCAGCGGGAGACGCAGTGAAAAAGACTAGTCTCAAGGTTGGGTGGAGCATCGTTCACCCGTGGTTGGGGTTTGTGATTAATAGAACCGACCAAAACTCAGATAAGTACCTATTACTAGTTCTGTAATTATTTAACGATACATGCATATACATTTACAAAGTTAATTTTGGCACGAGTAACACTACAAAGAAAAGAAACGGAAATATTAGAGTTTTGTTTAAGTAAATGATTATTTCAGTAGACCAAAACAGGGACCTGTTATGTAGTTGTGCATGCCGCAAGAGACAAGGAAACTATTTGAATATTTGAACTGTGATAAGCCTAGGAGGTGATTTTTCCCCTGGCGTGATGTTATTAGAACAATAGTTGAAAGAAAATAGTCCCATTCTGGTAAGGATTCCACAAGTAGAACAACAAAAGATATCATGTTAAGTTTGTAGCGTGAGATGATACCCAAAGGTAAACAATCTAGAAATTAAGGTTCTAGCGAGGAGAAGGTTAGTTCTCTGGGCCTAGCAGATAACTGGCAACCCAGATACAGTCCTTGGCTCGCTAGAAAGAAACTCAAAGGGGAAATTACCACGAATTGTACTAGAACAAGAAGAATGGAAAATTGTTACTTAAACTTTAATAATATATCGACGGGCTCTTGTAACTCTTGACCAGCAAAATTCACTCATACAAAGTGAAGTAGTATCATCATAATCTCTTTTAAAATCTAACTAGAAATGGTTAACTATATTCTAGAAAATACAAGAGACAATACTTAGTAATTCATTTAGGGTCGAACCCTCATAAAGAACCAAAGAATATGTACAACAAACATTGATAATGAATTTTCAATTAAAACCCAAATGCAGCCCATACAAGATCCATATCATATTATATATTAAAATTCCACATGTGAGCTAAGTTCCAGATGGAAAAATAGTAACTGGTAATATGTCTATTATCATTAAAAATCATCCTCGGCACCATACATCGCTAGTTACAGTCAAAATTATTAAACCCTTGGCATTTTCAAAACCCTCTTGGGGAGGAAATGTCTAGCATAGAGAGACCATAATTAAACCTGTAAGGTTTAACCTTAACAATTTGAAAGAAACTACGTATATACATTCCAACCAGAAGCCATATGGGAAAATATACCCACACCTAGTACAACAGAGGAACTGTCAGTCACTGCATAAGAAGATGTATTAATCAGTCGTAAACTGAATAAAGGCCTTGAGTGATGAATCTGCCAAAGTCCATAGGAAAATAATGAGACTTAGCCAAAAACCTGAAACTCTAAAAAAATAGAGTATTGTTGTTGGTGTTTTGTAACCCAAAAACTTTGCTCACCCAGCATACATGCGTGCCTAATGAGGGTAACTGAGGTTAAATAAGGTTCACCTACAAACAATTATCACGAATACTTGGAATGTAAGAATATTTTATTGTAAGAACACAACCCCGATCACCGGGTAAGCAACACAACATTACCTGCAAGAACGTGGTTATGGTGCCATATATATTCTCAGGAAGCAAAGTGCAGAGATGGGTAGCATGTAGGTCAACCAGTCTAGTAATTCACGAGGAAAAAGATTATAGGCGAATGACACCAACGAATGAGTCATCCAGGGAAACAAGGGTCACATTCTTACCAAACACTGGAGTTGACATTGGTCCACCTGTAGACAAGCATGGGGTCGAAGAAATCTTGCAGAGGAAACCACCATAGCATTAAATCCTAACTAATAGCAGGGAATATAAGCTAAAAAAAGAGACATGCAAATGAGGTCCGGAAGCGGAAAGGGGGTGGGTTAGTTTCTCTACAACTGCCCCAAGTCGATCTGCATCGTTTGATAGGTGAAGCTATAGAGGACCGTTGATCCCTCATCACATCCCAAGGAGTAAATCTCCAAGTGGACGATCAAAGTACACCCTTTAGAGAGTTCACATATGTACCGTCAGAGGAGTGAAGGTGTAATAAAATAAATGTGTTAATATGTCTTCCTCATAGTTGTGTCATAATGAAATAAAATATATTAAGAAATATGGGTTAAAAACCTAAGGTTTGATCACTATGGTGTACAACTATGCATGTATCTGGTATAGGATTGTTGATATAATGAAATTTTTGTTTATATAAATATGTTTTGATATAACTATTCTAACCCTCTACATTTATGGATACCCGCCTTATTTTTTAATTTATTGATTTGGCTTCTAACTCCATATGGTCCTCCTCTTTGTATTTATGGTTTCACTGTCAAATAATAGTTAAGTTTCAGGGTAATATGAGGAGTTTTGACAAGTGGTATCAGAGACAAAGGTAACAACATTGTGGCCTTTGGGGTGACAAGGAATAACAAAATTTATTTGTGTTAACATTGAGTGACTAAAGGACACCATGAGGAGAG
Organism: Pinus albicaulis; assembly: GCA_034641835.2. Taxonomy (NCBI): domain Eukaryota; kingdom Viridiplantae; phylum Streptophyta; class Pinopsida; order Pinales; family Pinaceae; genus Pinus; species Pinus albicaulis. The sequence continues at coordinate 579,594,831 of CM076573.1, read as the reverse complement.
TTGGGCATACGCCACCAGGAAGGGCAGTAGTTGGAATTGGCCCAACCCAAACTGCTAAAGTTAATCTAGAAATGTAGGTTCAATTGGGAGAGGAATCTCGAAACACCAACATTGTGTTGTTCGAGATAGTTCAACAGTTAAAAAGTGAAATGGCAAGATTGAGGGCTGACAATGAAATATTGATGTAAGAGCAAGAAAGAATTATGAAGAGTCTTTTCGACAAACAGAACCATGGACCCCTAACTCAAGTCCTGACCATGGAAACAGGGCTGGGAGACAAAGAGATGCTAATCCGGAATTGGAGGGAGATCGGGAAAATAAAGAAGAAGTGTTTGATAATGCATATGGACATAAAGGACCAAAAAGGAAGAAAATGGAATTACATGGTGAGTTTAAGAAAATTAAACCTCTGATGTTTGAGGTGAACATGAATAATCTACGGAAGCCTCACTCATTAATATGAATAAGTATTTCTAGATTTACGAATACGATCACAATTTGAAGCTTCGCTTGATGATTTATCAATTGTAGGGCAAAGCCACCTTATGGTGGGAAGAAGTGAAGACAATAAGGAAGATTAATGAATAGGAAGCGACCTAGGAAGATTTTCAAAGACATTTTAATGTTTTTATTATGAAATGGCCAAATAATTCCACGATCTCTGGTTGGGGCAGCTTACAATGTATGAATTTATAACGAAATTTACCTCGTTATTGAGGTATGTTCCTTATATACAAGAAGAAAAATCAAAGGTTCAACGATTCATAATTAGTTTACTTGTTTTCATGAAGGAACGATTAGAATTTGATAATCCCAAAACTATGGACGAAGTGATCATGAAAGCCAGGATATGTTATCAGCAAATGAAACAGAAAGGTGATAACAGTAAGAAATGGATGGAAAAGAAAGGAACGAAACAGGCACAAAACGCCAAGGGGTTAATGTCTTCAAGCTTTAAAAGTTCTTACAAGAATCCGTAGAATAGGAATGCAGGAAAGGCTCAGCAGAAATTTAAAACACAAAATGAACCAAAAGTTAATGAGCCGCCTAATAAATCTGAACCTGAGATGGTGGCTAGACCCCCATTGTAGTGTTGGGGATGTGGGGGACCACACTATGTTAAAAATTGTCCTTACCATAATGGAGCAGAGCCGGTAGCCCAGATTCAAGAAGTGTCTACAGTAGGGGCTGTAGCGAGAAGTCTTCCAATAATTAATGCAGTGTTGGAGGACCATGAGGCGGAGTATCAACCAACTATGTTAGAATTCGAAGGTACTATTTTTAACCATGTTGTGTCTATTTATTTGATCCAGGGGTAAATCTAAGTTATGTCAGCCCCAAGATAGTGGATAAATGCCATTTACAAACAAACAAAATTAACAACCCATGGCCGGTACAACTGGCTACGGGGACTAAGAGAAGGATGATAGAAAAAATAGATAATTGTCCAGTAGTGCTGGCAAATCAACCAAAAACTGCAAACTTAAATATTCTACCCCTAAGATCATATGATATTTTAATTGGCATGGACTGGTTAGAAAAGTAGTGGGCTCTTATAAACTATAGGAACAAAACAGTTAGTTGTCTGAATAAAGAAGGTAAATACAGGAGGTGCAGGGAGTAAAAAGACCTATGAAGTTGAGATCTATTACAACATCTCAACTGGAAAAATGTATAATAAAAGGGTGTCAAGTTTATGCAGTGCAGGTGGGATATACAAATTCAAACAAAAATATTGCCACTTTAGAGAATTTTCCCATTGTATAGGAGTTTGCAAATGTATTCCCTGAGGACATTCTGGGACTACCTCCTAAGAGAGACATATAATTCACTATTGAACTTGTTCCTAGAGCTGCTCCTGTATCCAGAGCACCTTATCGTATGAGCGTCCTGGAATTAATTGAGTTAAAAATGCAACTGCAAGAATTACTGGACAAAAACTATATTCGTCCAAGTGCATTTCCTTGGGGAGCTCTGGTGTTGCTTGTTAGGAAAAAGGATGACACTTTGAGGTTGTATATATATATTATAGACAATTAAATAAATTAACGGTAAAAAATAAATACTCCTTGCCCCACATTGATGATTTATTTGACCAGGTCAAAGGGGAAACTGTATTTTCCAAAATTGACATGTGTTCTAGTTACCACCAAATGAGAATAAAAATACAAAACAACCTTCGGGACTCACTATGGACACTAATAATTTGTGGTGCTACCCTTTGGGTTGACCAATGCTCCAACAACGTTTATGTATCTCATGAACAATATATTTCATAAGTATTTGAATAAATTTGCGTTGATTTTTATAGATGATATCCTTGTTTACTCTGGGAACATGGAAGAACACAATTTTTTTTTGTAAATTGTCTTACAAACCTTGAGGGAACATCAGTTGTATGAAAAATACAACAAGTGTGAGTTTTTCAAGGAGTAGATTCAGTAATTGGGCCATGTTATTACTAAGGATGGAACAACAGTTGATCCAAAAAAGATAAAATCCATAATGGAATGGCTTGTACCCAAAAACGTAGTTTATATAAGATCATTTATGAGTTTGGATGGATATTATAGGCGGTTTATTGAGGGCTTTTCAAGGGTATCCTGTCCCACTACTTCTCTGCAAAAGAAAGGAAGGACCTTTAAATGGACTATGGAGTGTCAAAATAGTTTTGACCAATTAAAACACTTGCCTACCACTACTCCAATTTTAAGGATTGTTGACCTAAGCAAGAATTGATTATGTGTATTGATGCTTGAAAGGAGGGTGAGGGAGGAGTTCTAATGCAAGAAGGCAAGTTTGTTGCCTATTAGTCCTAGAAACTGAAAGAACCTAAACAGAGTACTCGACATATGACTTGGAACTAACGGATGTAATACACACCTTAAAAATGTGGTGACATTATTTATGTGGGAAAATATTTATGCTTATGACTGATCACAGTAGTTTAACCAATTACTTTATGCAACCCACTCTGAATGCTTGAGAGGCAAGTTGGGTTGCAATTTTAAGTGAATTTGAATTGGAGATTAAACATCTGAAAGGTAGAGAAAATCGTGTGGCAAATGCTTTGAGTAGGAAAGTGAACTGTATTTATGAATTTTTGTTCTATAAAATAGAAACTATTTTTAAAGAACAGATTGCAGAAGTTGTTAAAGTTGTACTGGAATATCAATTCTTGTTACAACAGGAAAAGGACCCAGATAGTAGTGAATGTCGACTCATGTATGATATGAATGTTGAATACTTGTTAATATACTGGGGTTGAATGTACATGCCCAATCAAGGAAGTAGTAAACGTGTTATCTTATATGAGTATCACAAAAGTCCTTATACAACTCATCTAGGTTGTCAAAAGATGATCACTGCTTAAAAAAAAGAATATTTATGGTCGAGCATGAAGAAATAAGTGGTTGAATATCTGGCAAGATGTTTGGAATGCCAACAGGTGACGACATAATAACAACATCCAGTTGGGTTGCTTCATCCATTACCCATTCCCGAATCGAAATGGAAGGTTATAACGCTTGATTTTATTACTGGTATACTTAAGACTATGAAACAAAATGACTCTATAATGGTAGTAGTGGACAAAATAAGTAAGTCAGAACACTCCATCCCGATAAAATCTACCTATAAATAAGTCCAAATTGCCAACATATTTATGAAAAAAAAATCGGTTGCATGGAATACCAAGAGTAGCAATTTTTGACACGGAAGTCAAATTTACTTATGCATTCTGGAAGGCTTTGTTTGAAGGACTGGGCACAAAAATACATTTTAGCACTGCATACCATCCTCAAACAGATGGTCAAACTGGACGAGTAAATCAGGTACTCAAGTATATGCTACGAATGTATGTGATGCAACAATCGACTAAGTTGGAAGACTATAACCACTTGGTGGAACTTTCCTATAATAACAGTTATCACACCTCCCTAAACATGAGCCCCTTTGAGGTGTTGTACGTACGTAAATGTTGAACACCTATTAAGTGGAGTGGTCTGGAATAAAAACTTATGTTAGGACCTGATACGTTAAAAGAAATGGAGGAAGTAGTGAAAAAGGTAAGGATGAATTTAAAAGTTGTCGAGGACAACCAGAAAATATATGCTGGCAAAAAGCAGAATTTTCAGGAATCCCAAGTAGGAGACCATGTGTATGTAAGGGTGAAACCTAAAAGGAGTACTTTGCGTTGGGGAGGCTATGCTAAGTTGGCACCCCGATTTTGTGGTCCTTTCTAGACCTTAGCCCGATTCGGGCCAGTGGCATACCAATTAGCCTTGCATAGCCATAAATGAGTTCATAATGTGTTTCATGTTTCATTATAAAAAAAAAATATGTTTATGATCCTAAACATATCATTGCTTGGCAAGATATACAGGTAATTAAATTTCAGGGTGTGTATTTATGTATAAGTATTAATGATGTTAGTGAAAGAAACTAACATTGGTTCATGACTATGGGTATAGGTCAATCTGGATGGAGAGTTTCTGGTCGAACCCCTACGCATCCTAGATTAGAGAGAAGCAATGTTACGGAAACGAGTTATCATCTAGGTTAAAGTGCAGTGGCGACACTTTAGTCCAGAGGAGGCTACCTGGGAGGATGAATAACTTAGGAAAGAAGCATACCCAAACCTATTCTGAATTTAGGAAAACCGAGACTATGGGTATAGGTCAATCTGGATGGAGAGTTTCTGGTCGAACCCCTACGCATCCGAGATTAGAGAGAAGCAATGTTACGAAAACGAGTTATCATCTAGGTATAAGTGCAGTGGCGACACTTTAGTCCAGAGGATGCTACCTGGGAGGATGAATAACTTAGGAAAGAAGCATACCCAAACCTATTCTAAATTTAGGAAAACCTATTCTTTTAGGGGGGAAGATATCATGACCCTTGGTAACTTTCGTAAAAAAATTAGTTACTATTTACTGCAGTAGAAGTATGTTGTTTTCTTTTATTATGCTACGGGGTTGAACAAAATGGACACATAAATGTATATGGAATTTTATTTGAATCATATGGTCAACATGCATAATTTTTTATATGAATTGTGAAAGAACGATGTTAGAGAAAAAAACCACCCCAAGTAGTTGGAAAATTACAGGTGAGGTAGTTACCCACACAGGCTCTCCAAGGGAGAATATGAAAACTCTCAAAAATAAAGCCAAGAGGGCAATGAGAACCTGGGACATAAAGGAGAGTGCTCAGAAGGAAATATTGGATTGGAATGACTCCAGATATGGTTAGCCAGTTGATTCAGTCAAGAGTTGGGAAGCTCATACCTTTTTAATTGGCTAAGTTTGGTTATGATCATATAGCCTGGTACTGTCATGTAAACTACTCTGGGTGAGAGGTGAGCTTGGGGGGAGATGTAGTGAGAAAGACTGGTCTCAAGGTTGGGTGTAGCATCGTTCACACATGGTTGGGGTTCGTGACTAACGAAACCGACCAGAACTCATATAAGTACCTATTACTGATTCTGTAATTTTTTTTGGAACGATACATGTATATACATTTACAGAGTTAAGTTTAGCAAGAGTAATACTACAAAGAAAAGAAAACTAAAATATTAGAGTTTTGTTTAAGTAAATGATTATTTCAATATACCAAAATAGGGACCTGTTATGTAGTTGTGCATGCCACAAGAGACAGGGGAAACTATTTAAATATTTGAACTGTGATAAGCCTGGGACGTGACTTCCCCCTTGGCATGTTGCTATTAGAACAATAGCTGAAAGAAAACAATCCCATTCCAGTAAGGATTCCACAAGTATAACAACGAAAGATATCATGTTAAGTTTGTAGCATGAGATGATACCCACAGGTAAACAATCTAGAAACTAGGTTCTAGTGAGGAGAAGGTTAGTTCTCTGGGCCTAAAAGGGAATTGGCAACCTGGATACAGTCATTGGCTCGCTATAACATAAACTCAAAGGGGAGATTACCAGGAATTGTACCAAAACAATCATAATGGAAAACTGTTACATAAACTTTAATAAAATATCGTCTGGCTCCTCTAAATCTTGACCAACAAAATTCACTCATACACAGTGTAGTAGTGTCATCGTAATATCTATAAAAATCTAACTGGAAATGGTTAACTATATTCCAAAAAATATAATAGACAATACTCAGTAATTCATTAAGGGTCGAACCCTCAGAAAGAACCAAAGAATATGTACAATCAAACATCGATAATGAATTTGAAATTAAAACCCAAACGCAACCCATATAAGATACAAATCATATTATATATTAAATTTCCATAAGCGAGTTAAGTTCCAAACAACAAAATAGTAATTGGGTCTAGTATCATTAAAAACCGTCCTCAACACCATACATCGCTAGTTACAGTTAAAATTATTAAACCCTTGACATTTTCTTAGGAAATCCCTAACATAGTCAAACAATAATTAACCGTGTAGGGTTTAACCTTAATAATTTGAAAGAAACTACGTATATCCATTCCAGCCGGAAACCATAAGGGAAAATACCCACACCTGATACAACAGAGGAACCATCGGTCACTGCATAAGGAGATGTATTAATCAGTCGTAAACAGAACAAAGGTCTTGAGTGATGAATCTTCCAGAGTCCACTAAAAAAGAACGAGACTTAGCCAAAAAAATGAAACTAAAAAAAAAAAAAAACATATTATTGTTGTCAGTGTTCTATAACCCCAAAAATTTGCTCACCTAGCATACCGACACGCCTACTAAGGGTAACCCAGGTTGAAGAAGGTGCACCTATAACCAATTATCGCCAATACTTGGAATGTAAAAATATTTCAATGTAAGAACACAACCTCAATCACCAGGTAAGCAAAACAACATTACCTGCAAGAGCGTGGCTATGGTGCCATATATCTTCTCGGGAAGCAAAGTGCAGAGATGGGTGACATGTAGGTCAACCATTCTAGCAATGCATGAGGAAAAAGAGTATAAGCGAACAATTCCAACGAATAAGTCATACATGGAAACAAGGGTCAAATTCTTACCAGACGCTAGAGTTGACATCGGCCTGCCTGTAGACAAGCAAAGGGTCGAAGAAATCTTGTAGAGGAAACCACCATAATATTAAACCCTAACTGGTAGCAAAGAACATGAGACATGCAAATGAGGTCCGGAAGCGGAAAGGGGGTGGGTTAGTTGCTCTACAACTGCCCCAAGTTGATACGCATCGTTCGATCGATGAAGCTGCGGAGGACCATTGATCCCAAGGAGTAAATTGCCAAGTGGACAATCATAATACACCCTCTAGAGAAATCGCATAGGTAACGTTGGTGAAGTGGAGGTGTAATAAAATAAATATGTTAATATGTCTTACTCATAGTCGTGTCATAGTGTCATAAAATTTATTAAGACATAGGGTTTAGAAACCTAAGGTTTAATCGTTGTGGCATACAACTATGCATGTATCAGGTATAACATTGTTGATATAATGAAATTTTTATTTATATAAATATGTTTTGATATAACCATTCTAACCCTATGCATTTATGATATCCACCTTATTTTTTTATTTTTTAATTGATTTGGCTTCTAAGTCCATGTGGTCATTGTCTTTGTATCTTTGATTTCTCTCAAATAATTGTTAAGTTGGTAATATGAGGAGTTGTGACATTGAATTTGACTCAAAGAATGACATTTCTATTGATGGACAATTAGATGTAAAGGACAAGTGAATGGAATTGATTGACTTGGATAGTGACATTCCCATTTATAGCTTTGATGACTTTATGCAATAGATGGATGTACATAACCAACTAATGGAATTGACTATTTCATACCCATTTTATTTTTAATATTCATTAATTATTGTTAATTTTCAATTTTAAGTTTTTACTATTCATTCTAATCTCATATTTAGTATTTAACTTGTCACTCTTTAATATTTTTTAATGATTTCATTTTACTATTTTAGATTTTGGTATCTTATGTTAATAATGAATTTAAATCAATAATTATAATATTTCATTTAGGTATCAATAAATTTCATTTTTTAAATAGTATTTTCAATCATATCACAGAGGATTCTAGAATTTCTGCACTACATTAAGTATTTACAATATTTACAAATTAAAATTTAGTATTTTATTATGTATTATTTACATTGCATAGTAATTATTTTACATGAAACAAATTGTTGTTATTTGGAATTTTATCATTTTTATTTTTATTTTAAAATTTTAGAGATAAATCGCTACCCAAGCTTGTTAGAAACTACAACAAGGGCGCAGTGTTTGATAGGTTTCAGAATGCTGGCGCATTAGAAAAATTCTCCTAAGGATCAAAGCAAGTATTAATGAGGCTAGAGGTATCTCCTTCATGGCGGTTCGAAGAGAGGCCAACAGATTGGCGGATTTCCTTGCGACCAAGGAGTGAACGCCTCCAACAGACTCTCCTCTATGGATTGGGACTCTACAAGGGAGCCAACGGTTAAAACTGCCTGCCTCTGTATCAACTGCCAAGATATTTAGCAGGCCTTTTCCTCTTCTTCCTCGACGTCCCCTCCCATCAGCAGTCGTCATCATGACCAAACCTTACACCTCCCTTCACACGAATGAACGCTATGATGACTCTCCATCGAAATGCCCACCCCAGTGCTATCCCACTCCTGCCAATTACTCCCTACATGATTTCACTTACTCTTCAAGCATGCGCTCCAGTTGTTCCCCTAGGCCTTCGTCCCTCTTGAAAGCTTTCTTAAATCCCCTCCCCCTTGCTCTCTTCCCTCACAATTCTATCACGGTTGGCTTCCCCGAGAGGTCTCACTGCTCTGTTTGCTCTCATCCCCCTGCCCCCTCACTTCATCTCCATTTTCGCCTTGCCTCTATGCCCCGCGTCGCCATCATCCCCCTCCCCCTGCTCGTTGGGGTTGCCAGGCTTTCTGGGCGAACCCCTCCTGCCAATCGGTCATGCGTGTTGAAACCTCTACAAGGAATACTTCCCGTAATTTCGTTGATACCACGCCCCAAGATGTGCAGAGGCAAATTGCTGATATGGAAACGGAGGCCCACACCGCCACAGAGCCATTCCTTCGGAGGTGGTGGATAGCACTCTATGCTGGATCCCTGATCCAGGCCTCACTAGAAGCCCTGAAAACTTATACAGTTGAGCCATCGACTTGCACTAGCACACAAAGATGCTCTTGGTTATCGCTCTGCAGGAACAACATAACACCAACAATGAGCTGCAAAGAAAAATTGAATCTCTGTCTGAAAGGTTCGTGGCATACGTGAAGGAGGTCCACCATTTGCGTTTCATAAACCGAATTCTCCCCACTACGCCATGCTAAAGCACAGCTCAATGATGCGTCATCAGCAGGGTCTCAGGATTAAAGAGGAGGCTCCTCCCAAAGCTGCCTGTCAGGACGCTGGTCGTTCCTCGCTCCACTACTGGTTCCTCATCTCGGAGGAAGGCACCCCGGACCGACCAATCAGTGTCGACAACTACCTCAATGATGATGAGGACGTGCAACCCTCCCCGGGGTCTTAGTTTCTCTGAGCTTCTCCTGTTTTTATGTTTCTCTATGTATCTCTCTCTGTATACGAGACCTAAAGGTCTTTTTTCTGGAACCTCTCGGTGTTTTAGTCTTTTTGGTTTTCTGCTGCTTTTTTACTTCTCCCCTCGGAAGTATTCCCCTGTAAACTCCTTCCCTTAGGGCGAGAATCATTTTGTGCTTAAGAACAGGCATGATCTTCAGCCTTTTGAGGCTGCATTGTAAATTTTGTTTTTATATTAATGTGAATAGCTCCTCCTAACTTACAAAAAAAAAAATTAGAGATAAAAATCTCAATATTTTTCATTCACTGTAAATTTTCTTAAAAGTTTAAAATGACTCCCACACATATATTTCCTTATTCTCATGTTCTCATGTCCCAAAAACATGGTTAAGATTTAAAGAAAAAAAAGGAATAATAATAATAATAAATAAATAAAAGAAAATGGATGGTTCAATTAACCAAATTGGGTTAATATAATAAAAAACATTATCAATATATTTATATTGCCATAAAGTTAAAGTTTCTAATTTATAATTATTAATTAAAAGTGTTAATATATGAAAATGATAATGTAAATATGTCTTCTTCTTTTTTGAAAATATAAATTATTAAGATGTATTTTTGAAATATAAATTAGTGGGTTTGATGATGATGATGATGGTTAACGTCCACTTAGACCAAACTTTGGTCTATCGGACCTATAATTTTCTTAATTCTTAATTGTTTGGCTTCTCTTCTTTCTTGGCGAGATTGATGTTGTAGCTTTCTTTTTCTTCTCTACGGTCTTCCAACTTCTTTTATCTTGCAACTCCTTCATCTCTTATGATCCTTGGGACACTGGTGTCTTATCTTCGGGATCTGGGAGATCTACTTTTCTGCTAAATGAAGATTTCTTTTACGCGGTAGTCGAATCCTCATAATTGTTGATGCTTGAGGAGCTGTAGAGTTCGTTTTTTTCTTGTTGGGCGGGGCTTTCCCCCTGCTTGTCTTGAGGGTTGTTTCTTTCTTGCTTGATTTCTTGCGATTCAGAGTTTACTAGAGAGTATTCTTCCTTGATGAAAGTGTAATGTTCCTTTTGTGCTCCTTCCCACCATGTATATCTATGGTGATTCTTTCTAGCAGAATTTTTCTGGGAGACTTTTGGGAAATTTTTGGCTAGATGGCCTCTCTCAAAGCAGGATCAACATCTGAAGAGGACACTTTCATAGTCAAGTTTCTGGTTCCATACATAGTCTCTGCTTGTTAGGATTATTTCAGCTGGGAATCCGGCGCTGAAGTCCATTCTACACAGATGCGTGCATAGGTGGTTCTGACATATTCCTCTATTTCTGGGCACCTGGAGTAAAATTTCCCAATTGCATTTCCAATGGCTTTTAGCGAGGAGATATTCCAGAGATGCAAAGGTCGGTTTGGAAATCTGACCCAAACTGGTGTCGAGGTTATGACTGTTGTTGAGGGATCTAATGATGGGTTCCATGGTTTCATGAATAGGCTCGATTTTTCCCAAAACCAAGGGTCGGAATCTAAAATGCATTGTCTGCTTTTAGAGTTTTCAAAATCTAATATAAAGAAACCCTTAGCACAGGGGTAGATATTAACTTCATCAGAGATGAGAGGCTTCCATACCTCCGAGATCCAACTGTGAAGAGTTGTCAGCTGTCGCCAAAAGCCATTAAACCGGCAGATTAAGGCACTTTCAGAAAACTTCAAGGTCTCATCCAGTGAGGCCTTGACCACCTGCACAATGGGAGCTGGGGCTTCACTGAAAATATGGGCAGGAGCTTGAATCTCAGAGGTGGATGGAACTAGGCCGACAATTGTCTTTGCGAAGCTGGGAGCCATACTGCGGAAGATATGCTATCGAACCCTGTGGAAGAGATGTGAAACCTGTTCGATGAAGAGAAGAGAGCGGAGGTTTAACCGCAAATCTTCTTCTCTGACACAGTACGTAAAATTTATGTTAATAACAGAGTCGCACAAAACCCTCGCGCTCATTAACCAAAATTGTTTTCAATTGGTGAAAGAACTCGTTTTCAATCAACGGGAGTCTTCAAATCAGATGTAAAGCCAGTAACAAATCTGGCATACAAGTTAAAGAGAGTAATGGTAGTCACATTTAAGAAAGCTGACACTTTCCAGGAGAAAAAACCCTCGATACTACACTCGCCGCAGAAGATATGCGGAACCCTTCTGGCCGACTGCGGTAGCTTCGAAAAGAAACCCGTCTGCGATAGATGCGAACCTGTCTGCATCTGTGGTCACTGCGAACCCAAGATCACTGCGAAATATTGCGTCTACGGTAGATCCGAAGATTGTGTCTGTCTTATTTTAAATCAAGAGCCAGCAAGAAATGTTACCGTAACCGGGTATGTATGCAGTCCAAAGTTTCTCACAAAGCTTGGTTGCATAGCTTGGGATTTCTTGATCTAGAACTTCTAGGCAAGAATATGCAAGCACTGGTGGACACGGGTGCCACACATAATTTTATGTCGACAGATGTAGCGAAGGAAGTTGGGCTGCAACTTCTTCCCATTAACGTGGAAGTAAAAATAGTGAAATCCAGGACTAAAGTGTCGGGGTTGGCAAACAAAGTGCCAGTTCGTATTGGTGATTGGCAGGTTTGTCTGGACTTCACTGTGATGGAGGTGAGCGACTTTGACATGATATTGGGGCAGGACTTCTTGAAGGGCAACAAGGTAGTTGTTGCACCTTCTAACAGTGAGATATCTATATGGAAGGACTCACGATGGTGGACTATACCTACTCATGTGCAGCGTAGGGAAGTGAATGTGAAACATGTTTCTGCACTAAGTATGAACAAAGCGATGAAGGACCTAGAGATCGAGACTTTTGCAACAGTTATTCGATAAGTCGAGACTGATGGAGTGGGGACGCCTATTCCTATTGAAGATGGTAGTAGAGCCAGCAAGAAATTTTACCGTAACCGGGTATGTATGCAGTCCGAAGTTTCTCACAAAGCTTGGTTGCATAGCTTGGGATTTATTTATCTAGAACTTCTAGGCAAGAATATGCAAGCACTGGTGGACACGGGTGCCACACATAATTTTATGTTGACAGATGTAGCGAAGGAAGTTGGGCTGCAACTTCTTCCCATTGACGTGGAAGTAAAGGCAGTGAACTCTAGGACTAAAGTGTCGGGGTTGGAAAACGAAGTGCCAGATCGTATTGGTGATTGGCAGGGTTGTCTGAACTTCACTGTGATGGAGATGAGCAACTTTGACATGATATTGGGGTAGGACTTATTGAAGGGAAACAAGATAGTTGTTTCACCTTCTAACAGTGAGATAGCTATATGGAAGGACTCACGATGGTGGACTATACCTACCCATGCGCAGCGTAGGGAAGTGAATGCGCAACATGTTTCTGCACTAAGTATGAACAAAGCGATGAAGGACCCAGAGATCGAGACTTTTGCAACAGTTATTCAAGAAGTCGAGACTGATGGAGTGGGGATGCCTATTCCTACCGATATTTCTGATGTACTAGAGTGATATACAAATATTATGCTTGATGAGCTTTCGAAAGTATTACCACCAAGGCATGTAGTGGACGATTCCATTGAGCTAGAGCCGGGGAAGGAACCTCCCGCTAAAGCTCCCTATCGACTGTCAGGGCCGGAATTGGAAGAGTTGAAGAGACAGTTGAAGGACTTATCTGAAGTAGGTTTCATCCGACCTTCAAGGTCCCCTTATGGTGCACCAGTATTATTCCAACGAAAGAAGGATACGAATGAACTACGAATGTGTTGTGATTATCATGCGTTGAACAAGCAAACAATAAGGAACAAATATCCTCTACCATTAGCAGCGGATTGTTTCGATAAGCTTGCAAAAGCCCGAGCGTTTTCCAAGATGGACTTGAGACAGGGATACTATCAGGTGTGGATAGCTGAAGGAGACGAGAGGAAGACCGTGATAGTGACGAGATATGGAAGCTTCGAATTCCTGGTCATGCCATTCGGATTGTGCAACGCTCCAGCCACATTCTGCACGTTGATGAACGATGTACTACGTCCATACCTTGACACCTTTGTGGTGGTGTACTTTGATGACATCGTAATTTTTAGTGATAACATAGAGGATCATAAGAAGCATTTGTCATTAGTCTTTGAAGCACTAAAGAAACATCAACTATACTTTAAGAAATTCAAATGTGTGTTCGCTCAGACCGAGATTCCATTCCTTGGCCATATTTTTGGACAAGACCACATACAGATGGAGCCGAGTAGAATCAAGGCCATAGAGGATTGGGCAGAACCGAAGAATGCCCATGATATGAGAGTTTTCTTGGGAATGACTAACTACCAACGAAAGTTTGTAGAAGGGTATTCCAAGATAACTGCACCACTGACAGACCTTTTGAAGAAAAGGAAACGATGGAGTTAGATAGAGAAGTGTCGTGAAGATTTTGATGAGCTGAAGAGAAGGATGGTGATAGCACCGATACTGAGGCTGCCTGATTTCGAGAAAACTTTTGAGGTTCACACTGATGCTTCAGATTTTTCAATTAGAGGGGTTCTATTGCAGGATGGACATCCAATGGCTTATGAAAGTCGAAATTTGCAAGATAGAGAGCGCAGATATTCGGTCTATGAGAAGGAAATCACTACCATCATTCATTGTCTACATGTCTGGAGACATTACTTGGTAGGAAAACCATTTTTTGTCAAGACTGACAATGTTGTTGCAAGTTATTTTGCATCACAACCGAAGCTGTCAGTGAAGCAAGCTCGTTGGTAAGACTTCTTGGCAGATTTTGACATGACTCTTGAGTACAGACGGGGTAGACTCAATGCTGTTGCAGATGCCCTTAGTAGAAAGGCACAACTAGCAGCATTGGAAGTAGGAGACCAAGTTGATAGGACAAGAAGTAGGGTCAACATGTCCATGGAGATGCAAGATAGACTTCGAGCCAGTGTGGGAACAGATACACAAGCGAAGATGATCTCGAAGAAGGTGAAGGAAGGGAAAACACGTAAGTTCTACTTACGGGATGGCTTCTTGTTCTTTGGGAATCGACTTTACATTCCAAAGTCATCAGGACTTAGGAGGCACCTTTTGAAGGAATGCCACAACTCAACTTGGGCTGGCCACCCAGGGCAACGTCGCACAATGGCATTGTTGGAGAGGGGATACTTCTGGGAAAGGATGAGGCAGGAAGTAGAGGAGTATGTACATATGTGCATCATTTGTCAACAAGACAAATCGAATACCCATAGACAAGGAGGATTGTTGCAGCCTTTGCCGATTCCAAAGAGACCATGGAAAAGTGTCTCTATGGACTTCATTTCTTACTTACCAATGGTACAGGGGTATAATGGGATCATGGTTATTGTCGACTGTTTTTCCAAGTATGTTATGTTCGTTCCGACGAAGATGCCATGTGAGCTGAGAAGACAGCTGAGATTTTCTTCAAATACGTTGTGAAGTATTGGGGGATACCGATGAGTATTGTATCTAATAGAGATTCACGCTTTACAAGGAAGTTTTGGAACGCCCCGTTCAAGCTGGTCAAAATAGAATTGCTACAGATTTCGAGTTACCATCTGCATACAGATGGACAAACTGAACGTATTAACGCATTGCTGGAGGACTACTTGAGACATTTTGTTATGGATGATCAACATAATTGGCCTGAACTCCTGGATATTGCTCAGTTTAGCTACAATATGCAGAAGAATTCCGCAACAGGGTATTCTCCATTCGACTTGGTCAATGGACAGATTCTGGTTGCACCACATACCGTGTTACCAAGGGGATTTGGGAAGAGCCCTCATGCCAAGAGGTTCTTGACAGCATGGGAGGAGACCTTGGAGATAACACGGATGCACCTGCATGATGCATCAGGAAGAATGAATAAATAGGCTGATAGAGGTAGAAGGGATGCACACTTCGATGTTGGAGACAAGGTTTATCTAAGGATCACCGGAGATCAGTTTCAGCCTCCTAAAGGGATTTCTAGGCCTTTGACAAGACAATGTGATGGACCCTTCAACATCAAGAAGCGAATTGGTGAAGTTTCATATTAATTGGAACTTCCAGAACATATGCATTCCCGACACCCTGTCTTCCATATAAGTTAGCTGAAGAAGAGTAAACTTGATGCTAATCACCAAGAACGAGCAGCACCACCAAGAGGACCAGCGATGATCATTGACAAACCAGACTTGATTTTGGAGAAGATCCTTGATCTTCAGACAACAGGGGTTGGGGGAAATGCACGGAGAGAGTTTCCCATTCAATGGAAAGACCGACCGGAGGATTCGAGTTGGGAACCAGAGGATTCATTGTGGAACTGGCAAAAGGAGATAACAGAGTTTGATCAACAGTTGATGAAGTCTATCAGATTGCCGAGGATGGAAATGACTCAAGGTGGGGGAGTATGTCAGGCCCACGAGTTAGAAGTCCTTGACTCGGGCGAGTTGGGTGCTCCACGGGGGCGCACGTGGGCAACTTGGTCGAACGGGCGCGCGCCATGGCGACAGGTGCGCCCACGGGGTCCCCGAGTCGTGCAAACATAACGGGCGGATGAGCGTTTGGTTATAGCGGTGGACAAGCGACAATTCTAGATGCGTCGCAACACCAACGACAAGGTCGACGTTACGAAAATGCGGACGAGGGGCGCGAGCCAAAGAGAGGGGGTCGGCTCGGGTCCATAACGGGTCACCAACGCCCCACCATAAACGAAGGTTATGGTATAAGTATAGTGGAGCGGACAGTTGAACAAGGCATCGAAGCGACTCCCGACGCTCCCAGAATGGCTTCTGAACTGTCGTGCAGTTCGTACAGAGACGCCCTGTCGTGGGTCACCCGACTCGCATGTCTGCGGTGCGGACACCCTCGTGCACCGCCTGACTCGCCCGATCTGAACGCTATAGATGCCCTGTCGTGTTTCGCCCAACCTGAACGTTGTGGATGCCCTCGTGTGCCGCCCGACTCGCCCCCGCCTTCCTTCACCATTTGCAATGTTACCTCACCAACGAGCTGTTGGTATGCTCGTGGTGCTCTAATGAGTAACCATGATCGTTGTGTTATGTTTTTCGATGATCGAATGATGAGTTTCCACCCATCCGCATGCTTTTATATATATGAATACTAAGTGTGGCATGGGGGTGTCGTGGGTCACTTTAGTGGACCCGAGCCGACCCACCAACGCCCTCCGCTCAACTCGTCCACTCATGGTGTGCGTCGGCCGCTATACGTCGGCTAGTACGACGCACCTGCTATAATGCGCGCCCGCACGCCTGTTGCCACACGACCACGCTCGTTATGGGGCACGATGCCCGAACTCGTCAAACGCCCCGATGAACGCGTCCGTTGTGGTGAAAGTGCCACATGAAGTGTGGGCCTTACATACTCCCCCACTTAAAATCCACAGAAAAATATATAACTATCTCAATCAATGAAATATATAGCCTTTGATTGTTCTTGTTCGAATTCTTCATTGATATTCCACCCAACCACACGCTTTTATATAGTTCATTGATTGTCATGTCTATACATATGTCGAGGTGAAGTGCTCTTGGTCACTCCTACCTTCATCCATCTATGAGTACTTCCTTCAAGGCTACTCCCCCTCATGGATGAGCCAGTAATAAATGGTATCAGAGCCAACAAGAAAATAAAAAATGATATGTCATAACATTTGTATAGGGGCATGACTTCAACAATAATTTACAACATCAGTTCAGATCGTCCCACGAGTTCCCTGTGTGTCCAATCCGCCTCCCAACTTTATGGTTAGATGTGGCCCGTCAATACGCACCTTCTACAATTTACGGCACTCAATTCCAACCTCCGACGCTCCTGGAATGGCCTCCAAACTGTCATGCAGTTTGTGTAGAGACGCCCTGTCATGGGTCACCCGACTCGCCCGTCTGTAGTGCGGATGCCCTCGTCCGTTGCCCGACTCACCCGACCTGAACACTGCGGATGCCCTATCGTGTGTCGCCCGACTCGCCCGACCTGAACGCTGTGGATTCCCTCGTGTGCCACCCGACTCGCCTAGCTGCGCCTTCCTTCTTCGTTTGTCGTGTTCCTTCTCACCAATGAGTTGTTGGCTAACTCGTGGCTTGCTTTTGATTGTTCTTGTTCAAATTCTTGATCGAATGCTTCATTGATCTTCCACCCATATGCACACTTTTATATATACGCGTACTAAGTGTGGCGTGGGTCTCTCATTGGACCCGAGCCGACCTGTCGCTTGGCTGTCCGCCCATGTATTGTAGCATTGGCCGCGCCCAATGCGTTGACCGCTTGTCCAACTCGTATGTTGGCTTGACTCGGCTACAATGCGACGTCAAGTGTATAAAAGTTGCCTTGCCAACGTTGTTCATTGGTCAAGTGCGACGCGCCTGCCACAACGCGCCCTCGTGCCGCTCGCCGCTACACACACGTGCCCGTGCTGTTACGGTGCGACGTTTTGTTGCACGGTGCCCGAACTTCTTCCAAACGCCCGGTGGGCATGCCCGTTACCCTGAACGCGCCTCATGAATTCTTGGGGCCTTACATCGTCCACCACTTCAAAGCGTTGTTGTCCCTTGACAACATCATCCCATCGTCGCACGATCCATTGTCACAACTCCATGTGTGAAATATCGTCGCAACTTTTATCGCAAAATGTCGTTGCACGAACTATCGTCGCATCCATGTGCACGGTATCATCGCAAAGTATTGATGGCTCCAACACCTTCCAAATGTGTTCATGTCTTCCTTCAGAATTCCTTCTCGATGTAGTGTTGATATCTATGTGAACTGTAGCCAAGATACTTCAACCCAAGCAGATATTGATAACCATATCTTTCTGTCAAACATCTATATGATTGTAGCATCCATATGTTTGTAACATCTAGCACACCTCTGTAGCATTGCTAGCCCTCATGATTCGAACAAGTTAGGTGATCAGTCCAACTAAACTTCCTCCTCATAAGAATGTACATCCTCATGCCATCCGTTAGTCTTTCTCTAGCTTTTATCACATTCATCAATTCAACCAAGAATCTGTCCAAAGTCTAAGTGCCATGTTTCGGTCCATGAAGTGTTCTTCATCTCCATCACAACATGCTGTCCATGATGTTAATCCATGTGCCAGTTTTCCAAGTAGTTCACATCCTCCAAACATCAAAGTAAGAGATTTTATCTCACCAATAAATGTGCCATATTGAGGTCCATGAAGTTGTCCTTCATTCCATTTGCAATATGTGGTCTATGATGCTACTCCAATGTGCTATCAAGGTAGCCACATTCATCCAAGCATCTATCCATGCATGTGGGCCTTTGTTCAAAGCCTCTTTGTTTTTTAGGGTGGTGTGGTCCTCCATGCACTAAGGAACCACGCCCCCTTTTCTCCAAAGGTTTATTTCAAAGCAAGGGCCAGGAAGCTACCTCCCTGACTTTCATCCACCCATGTATTATATTGATATCGAGTTTTAAGGTATTCGTGAACAGCATCAACCTCCTCTTCCAATATGTATTTCGAACTAGGCTTCGACCTGACAGTTCTTTTCACATATTTCTTCCCATGAGGCTCCATAGAACAATCCGATCTTGGGTTTGCTTGAATTGGTTCAAACTCCTTCCTTTTTGAATTCTGCCTTAGTGCTCCAATTTGACATACACTGACTCCTTCCAATCGAAGTGCACCAATCATCATAGTGTGGCCTTCTTTTTTTCCAATTGTGCCATCATATGCATTTTCTTTCTTCAAACCAATAGGTTTCGGATCAAGGAAGTCCCTCTTGATCTCATCTTCAATGTTCTTGACTTTAGCCTGCAACGTGGTGCTTCTTTCCTTCAAGTGAGCCCTTTCAATAAAGAGTTCTTGAAGTCTTTGTCCCCCTTGTTGTATCTCCATGTCAAGCTTCTTAATTTCAGCAGTTTGTCCAGATAGTCCGTCCAAATATTTCCGCATCTCCATCAACCCATCTCCAATGTGTTCCAAGTGTTTAGACCCTTGCACAAGAGCCTTGTGATATTGTTGCTTCGTATCCTTCCAATGTAATATCATGTTCTCAAGTTCAACTTGAGCCTTCAAACTTGATTTCTTCATTCATTCAGCTTCGGTCATGACTTCGGTCATCCCTTTGCTCAACTCTATAGTGCCAAAATCCAATACTTGCTGCAACCTGGCATTAGTATCCATGTTTGCTCAATCAAGCTTCAACTTCAACCCTCGAGTTGTCCCTGCTTGCTTCAGTACAAAAGCTCCCCAGTAATGGTGGCTCTGATACCAACTAATGTGCAACAGCAGTGGGATCAGACTTTCAAATCCATCTGTACCAGTAGCTCCGATACCAACTGTCACGCCCCTATACCTTCAGTGTCTTTCAACCACGGTATAGACGGGTGCGGCACTACCGTACTTTTTCTTTTTTCCAAATACTCAAGTATGTAGACTACGCCTTTAGCAACACTCATTAATTATTAACCAAATGTTCTTTCAATATGCAGAAATAAACATAAACATCATTATCAATCCACAAGTACGCCCATACATACAAGGGAGGGGAAACTCCCTTAATAATGAGTCTGCCCAATAATATGTTTCATAAATATGAAATAATAAAGTTCCAATCCAGCAAAAGCCGCTTCTTCTCCTTGGCAAGGAAATTTAGCCTTTTGACCAAGCTCTAAGGCTTGTCAACTATCAAACTAGCCTACAACAATAATTTACAACATCAGATTTCAAACCGAGAAAAGGAAGTACTCCCCGTGGAGCGCCCGACTCACCCGAGTCAAGGACTTCTAACTCGAACATTTCTTGACAGTTGGTATGAGAGTTACCGATGCATGGTTTTTGAAGTCTGAATACACTTCAATGAAGATCAATGAAGCATTCGATCAAGCATTCAAACAAGAACAATCAAAAGCAAGCCACGAGTTAGCCAACAACTCATTGGTGAGAAGGAACACGGAAAACAACGAAGGAAGGCGCGGTTGGGCGAGTCAGGCGGCACACGAGGGTGTCTGCAGCGTTCAGGTCGGGCGAGTCGGGCGACACACGACAGGGCGTTTGCAGTGTTCAGGTCGGGCGAGTCGGGCGGTGCACGAGGGCGTCCGCACCGCAGACGGGCGAGTCGGGTGACCCACGATAGGGTGTCTCTGCACGACAGTTCGGAAGCCATTCCAGGAGTGTCGGAGGTCGGAATTGAGTGTCGTAAATTGCAGAAGGTGCGTATTGACGGGCCGCATCTAACCATACAGTTGAGAGGCGGATTGGACACACAGGGAACTCGTGGGACGGTCTGAACTGATGTTGTAAATGATTGTTGAAGTCACGCCCCTATACAGATGTTATGACATATCATTTTTTATTTTCTTGCTGGCTCTGATACCATTTCTTCCGAGTTGTGTGAAGTTTAGACTTCATCTCATTTAGTTCAAATTTTATAATTATTTGTGGAGAATAAAACTTGTCTTATTATACTCAATTAGACGTCATACACAATCCTAATGAAAGCATCTCACAAATATGAACAATTTGTTTTTTTTTTTATCTCACATTAAAATTAAAAATAACTTTCAATATATATATATATATATATTAAGATTTGTTTTTAGTGTGACCTTTTAGAGTTTCTAGTACCCGTATCCAGTGAAAAAATTTAAGATTATCCATCAAACTTAAAATTTCAATGAATTCTTCCGAGATTTTAGAGAAATTAAACTGGAAAATTCCAAAAAAAACCTTTAAAAAATCGCACTCAAAACAACTCATATATATTCATTCTTCATGTTGGAGAACTCTTATTAGAAATGTAAAGAAAATTAATGAGGATTGATTTGCACTTCAAAAGTCAAAAGTAAGTGGCGTTTCTTTTTTATTCAATTAATTGTTGATTTTGCTTTTTTGTGATTATTCTATTTAAAGATAAATATCACGAGCCGGACTTGTCGTAGGAGAGTGATTTGTCAAGAGATTACGCACACACTCTATGGTTTATTTTTAATAAATTATAAATTAATAAAACAAATTCATATATCATAATCTCATAAATATTGATGGAACTTGATAAAGTACCAAAATGACATATCAATTTTAATTGAAAACTTTGATGATATATTTATAAAATTATTTTATTTTGTATTTAATTGAGAACTCTCATGATACATTTGTAAAATAATTTTATTTTATATTTAGTTGGGAACTTTTATGATATATTAATCAGTAACTTTAGTTTCATTTATAATTTATAATTATTATCTTTTCATAATGTACATATTCTTTGTTATCCGGGGCAGTTGCGAGTCGTCGCTTTTTGGCATAAAGTCGTTTTCACTTTAGGATGACTTGTAATTAAATAGATAGGAAAAGTACGAATTTTTAAAAATCTCTTTTGGAAATACTTTATTTTTATGTTTTTAAAATTAATTGATCGTATAATATAGATGAGATATTTTTTATTATAATTTATTTTTAAAAATAATAATAAGTACTTAAAATAAATTGGGCATAGATAAAGATATAATTTAGTTTGATAAAATAAAGATGCAATAAAGATAGTTAGTGTTTTTTAACCGTTTCATGAATGTTTATTTGAGTAGGAAGATTAAGAAAACATGCATAAATATGTAATTATAGATATAATTGATTTAAATTTATATGGAAAAATATCAAATTGATAAAATAAAGTTAACAATTAAAAGAGGAAATGAGATGATTTACATTGTAAAATTTTAGGGTGGGAAAACATATATGGAAGTAAGGTCTTTTTATTTTTTCAACAAACTCTCTCAATTGCTGTAGTCTAACTAGACTGCTTTTTGTTCTGAAAATCATGGAAAATTTGGTAAGATTTTAAGAAAATCCGGTAGAGATTTTTGTAAATCCACGTCATAACTATCCAACTTTAATATTTTGGGTGCCCTAGAGGTTTTTGATGGTGCTGAATCCATTTCCACCGTGAAAATCATGATTCAAACACTGTTACTGTAAGATTTCTTAAATTTTTTTTGCCCGAATTCCGGCCAATTTTGGCTGTCCGGGCAATTCCTTCGTCTCGTTAGACAACTCCCGCTCCCTCTAAATTACATCAATTAGAGAACACTCTCAAGCATATGGATGATCTAGCCTAAGGATTTATAGGGCTTAAGTTAATGATCAATACCACGAGCACATCTCCACTCCCTTGTAGATTCAAGGTCAACTACCTCAATTCATAATAACCAAAAGAAACTTGGACCATTGATCATAAGACACAATCAAGGATGGAGATCAACCAACCCATAAAGGTTGCTAATAAGTTTTCAAGAGATAAAGGAGAAGTAGTGGAGAAGAATGACCTATGAGTGTAGGTCACCATTACTCGAGAGACAAGTCACCACTAAATAATTCTCGAAAGTATCTCCACCTACACATGTGCAATGATACAAAAGTTTAGGGAGGCCATGTTACATGTACAAGTGACCCACTTATGATGATAATTGTAATACCAAGTACGTGATTGCATCAAGCCACTAAACAACATCAAAACACATTATACCACGATTGGTACTAGTGTACTTCATTAATCTGATTTGAATTACATACTTCATTAATTAATGACAAGGGAATTTGAGTACCATATGTATTAGTTGGGAGAGAGGCATGTGCACCCTAAATTTATAGGTATGCAACATTCACACAATGACTTTAAACTTCAAATTTTGACAACATATGCATTGATGTGTTTCTTACCTCCATATTTTGCCTTGACATGTGACATGTTCAAAATGCTGTTATGTTAATGGTGAAGTTTCAAGGTGCCCAAAATATCTCATTTTAAACAATAAAACAACAGTTGATAACTAAATACACATTTGGTTGGTCTAGTTGTCATGAAGAAGATGTGACTTAAAATGGGATTTAAAGTTTCAAAATATTAATTATTTTTTAAACTATATAGCTTTTTGTGATAAATATTTTTAAAACATGTAAATGTTATTCTAATATCAATGTGTTTGATAATGATATAATAATGACATGTACATATAAGGATTATTATGAACAATTTATCTTAGCTAGTTTTTCAAGAAATAGTTTTAAATTCATCGAAGATTGGGATCCACCCCAAGAACTATCCTCACAACAATTAGTCTCCTCTCCACTATTGGCCTTCCCCTAGTGAGAATGGGTTCTAGGTGGGTGGATGATCTAAATACTAATCATAATAATTGGGAGAGATCATAAGACATGGACACATCTAATATGGTTTATAGAATCAACACCCATAATCCAATCTCTAAAGTCACTAGTGAAATTGTTGCACTAATGGTTGTTATGTCCATCATCTTTTGAACATTTAAATTTGCTTATTATCAACCTCTTTTTGACACTACATCTTGGGTCAAACAAAATATGCAATCTATTTACAACTATAACATAATTTCATATTTCATTCAAATTAATTTGGTTCTTATTTAAATAGTTAGATAGTGAATTTGACTTGGTTTCTTACTTATTTTGTTTGTCCTCCATAGCTCATTGACTTTGCAGACATATATAAGGTAGTTTATAGTGACAATATCAAGTTGCGAGTTCACCCATTGATCCAGGTGGATATTGGTGGTCACTCTCCTATTCTACTTGGACCCCCACCATTATTTCTTTTAGTTTTTCAATTTCCTTACTTGTAGCGCAATTTACTATTTTTGGCAGTTTTTTGGGTTTGAACTTCCAGAGTCCTTTTGAGGCCCTAAACGACGTTTTTTTTAGGAAAAATTATGCCAACATGGTTCTTTAATTAATGTTTTCCACTCAAAAGTTGTAGTCCTTAGATAGATCTTTCTAACATGGTATTATGCGCATCAAACATAGATCGTGTGCCAAAGTTATGTCCTTGGGAAGTTGATGTACCAATTTACCCAAACGGGGTCCATAGTTTTGGTGTTTTATCTCCTAGGGTTAGGTTTTTTGATGTTTAGGGTTTTCCATTGTTTCTCAATAATAAATAGAGCTTCAAGCCTCATTGTAACACAATTCAAAGGCATGTACCCACCACATCTATTCTCAGAGATATGCTACCATCGCCCCTGCTGGTTTATTTCCATTTTGTATGTAAGCATATTTCAGTCTTTGATATTAATGAAATGAAATTATATTTATGTTTCATCTATGTGTCCATGTTTATATTTGTATTCTTTTGCATTCCTGCATAAATTTGGATAAGTGGTATCAGAGCTGTCTACTCTTTCTATGTTTTCCTTTGCATGTCATCAACAAGGGTATAAGGAGTTAGGGCTCGAACCGGTTAAACCCTTGCAAGATCAGCCTCACAAACCCCAACGAACTTCCATAGTGGACGAAAAGAAAGATGAGGGAGCAGGAGATCCTATCAAAATATTGCTTGAGGAGGCCCTTGAGAAACATAGGAACACAATGATGGATAAATTTTCCCAGATTCTTCGGCGAATGCCTATAGGAGACACATCTTCATCCGAAAACCACTCTGGAGGTGCCACTCCCTTTAAGGTACAAGTCAACTTTGACATTACCACATTTGAAGGCCAGATAGATGCATATGTTGTAGATAAATGGTTAAATATTTTGGAAGGATATTTTTCTGTTCATAATTTTCCAATAGGGAAAGATTACTTTTGCACTCTTGAAAGTCGCCCCCAAATCAAGGACTGGTGGGAAACCTATTGTGAGCAGAAGGACGAGGGGGAACCCTCACTATTATTGGTCACAACCACTTGGAATTCTTTCCGAGACGCCATCATGGAACAATACTACCCTGTTGGGAGCTATGAAGACAAGTACATACAATGGGCTACGTTGCGGCAACGGAGGGATCAAGATGTGCATGAGCAGACAAATATTTTCCATACCCTGTGCACAAAGTTGGGTATAAAATATTTTGAGAAACATTTGGTTCTCAAGTACCGCAATTGTTTGCACAAATACATTCAAGAGGACATGGAGTTCCTAGACATATCCTCGGGCAGAAATTCAAGCAAAAGAAGCGAGATTTTGGATCTGCGAACATAAAGTAGAAAAAAGGTTCCCCTAAGCCACATAGAAAAGGACAAAGCTCGATCGAGACCCCATAGGGAAAATCCTCGAAGCCGCAATCCAAGGGTGACAGGAAGGCAAAGAAGGACATCGAAAACTGGTGTGAATTCCATAAAAGTCCCACTCACAACACGCATGAATGTCATGCAAAGTAGGCACTGGTGGCCGAGCAAAGAGACTCGGAGATGGATGCATGTTCTGATTCTGAGCTAGAACCCGACAAGGGTAAGTAGGTCATTGGCGCAGAATCCACTATGATGGTAGCCACCACCAAGCTCCAAAAGGCAGAACCCAAAGATCCAGAGGAGGGGGAGTGCCTCTTTCACTCGCAGATGTGGGTGAAGGGCTCACCACTACAATTCATTGTTGATCGCGGGAGCCAAAATAACCTCATTTAAGAAGAGTTTGTGAAGCAGTTAGGCCTATCGAACACACCACACCCGCAACTATACACCATTGGGTGGCTTCACCAAGGACTATATCTTCGCGTCAACCAGCAGTGCCGCCTTCCCTATAGCATAAAGGCCTTCACGGATGAGGTATTGTGTGATATAAATCCTCTTGAAGTTTCCAATGTATTATTAGGCAAACCATACTTGTGGAAGTGTCATGCCATGTATATGTCTAGGCCTCGCACTGTTATTATTTATTTGGGTAATAAGTTATACAAGATTCCAGATATAGCCTCGCCTATTGACATCTCTTTGATCTCTGCTAAGAAATGCAATAAGATCATCTCACAGACTAGGAATTTTTTTTTCTTTTTGAATCGCTCTCAAAGTAAGGGGACGATTGTAGCCACATCCATGGCCCCCAGGAAGGGTTCCTCCATGCAACAGAAGCAGGTGGATATGGTCGTTGAAGAATACAGGGACATCTTCTCCTCACCCACAGGGGTACCCTTGCGTTGTCAGGTCAAGCATTCGATCAATCAGACTCTCGGAACACCTCTACCTAACATGTCAATATATTGCAGCTCCATACTGGAAAATGAAGAGATCAAGTAGAAAATCTAGGAGTTGTTGCAAAAAGGGCGCATCTGGCCAAGTTCCTCACCTTGTGGGAGCCCGATTGTACTTGTGCAGAAGAAGGATGGGACCTGGAGGCTCTGCATTGATTATCAGGCACTAAACAAAATCATTGTCAGGAACATGTATCCTATCCCACAGATTGATGACCTTCTGGACCAACTCAAGGGGGGCAAGTATTTCAGCAAAATCGATCTAAAGTCTGACTATCACTAGGTTCCAATAGAGCCCACATATGTATGGAAGACCACCTTCAAATCCAAGGAAGGCCTTTTTGAATGGTTGGTTATGCCCTTCGAGTTGAAAAATGCCCTACTTTTATGAGGCTATTGGATGACATCTTGCGACCCTTCACCATCTTGTTCGTGGTTGTTTATCTGGACTACATTCACATCTTCAACAAGAGTTGGGAAGAACACTTGCAACACATTTGAGAAGTCCTTCAAACCCTTCGGCAGCACAAAATGTGTGCCAAATTGGAGAAATACACCTTTAGCATGAGCCAGATACAATATCTAGGTTACATCATAGATGAGTATGGCATGCATGTGGATTTGACTAAGAGTCAAGTCATTCAGGATTGGCCAACCCTGAACACCCTAACAGAGCTTTGTAGCTTTTTGGGCCTTCAAATTTTTTATTGAAGGTTCATTTTTGGATTCTCCCATATTAATTAGCCTTTGACTCAGATTACTTAGTGTGGGGAAAAAGAAAAATTTTCCTCGTCTGAATCCCAATTGAAGGCATTTGTTGATTTGAAGCACCACCTCTGCTTTGCACCAGTACTCACACTGCCATACTTGCAACAACCATTTGAAATTGAGACATACACCTCCTACTATTCTATTGGTGTATTCCTCACCCAACATAGCAATCCAGTGGCCTATCATAGTGAGAAATTTTCTGATACAATTCAGAAAATTTACTCCACCTATGATAAAGATATGTATTCCATCATGCAAGCTTATCAGCAATGGAAGCATTACATTTTGGGGAAGGAGACGATCATCCACACCGATCACCGACCTCTTCAATTTATACAAACACAAGGGAAGTTTCAGAATGATTTCCATCATAAGTGGTCTATATATCTGCAAAAATTTCGCTTTAACATTAAATACAAAAATGGCAACACCAATCATGTTGCATATTTCCTTAGTCGGCTCCCAGTTTCAACACTGACTAATTTTATCAACTCTTGTGGCCATGAGACCTCTAGATGGCCACAACTATACAAAAATGATCCAGAGTTCTCCTCCACATACTCGATGCTAATATATGGAAAGAAAGTTCCTGATTT
Source organism: Pinus albicaulis (assembly GCA_034641835.2). Taxonomy (NCBI): domain Eukaryota; kingdom Viridiplantae; phylum Streptophyta; class Pinopsida; order Pinales; family Pinaceae; genus Pinus; species Pinus albicaulis. Next base: position 579,566,981 of record CM076573.1, on the reverse strand, counting down.
CTACCTCTAGGATGCATTATTATGCTACCCGAGCCACCTTTTTGTTCTTTCAAGCGAGCGTGCCAAAATAATTTGGGAGGCACACTACAGTCGGGTCACAGGATAGTTTTGTGTAGAGAAAACTGTGTTGAAAATGCAGCAAGATGATGGAGCTTAGTGAAATGAAGTCGCCTTCACTAAGTGGGCCCGCAGGCTATTTTTGGCGCAAAGTCTATTTTTAGACTATGTCTATTTTTAGACATATGGAGCATGGTCCAGGAGTTGCAGTATGTTATTCTTGGAGTATTGGTCATGTTGGTAAAAATAGATGGACCTCTATTTTTGGACCTATAGGTCGAAGTCTATTTTTAGACTGCCTATCCTAAAATAGGGAAGTCAAATATTATTTACCCTTAATAATATTTGGACTCTAAACTTCAGTTTACTCTCTTGGAGCACTTCAGTTCGAGCTACAGAAGTGGCTCATGCATCTGACAGAGGAATTACGCTATTCCTAAGGGTTTGGTGAGCTCATGCATGGTTGACTTCAGCTAGGACTTCAGTGGCAGAAGTTTGGTGGAGTTGATGAGACAGTTGGTGGAGTTGTGTTCGGTTTAACTTAGTTGAACTAGTTGAGATTAGTTTAACTAGATAATCAACTAGTAATGAGTGGAGTGAATTAAATATTATTTAATTCACTAATTATTAACTCATGATTCAACTCAAGAACACATCAGTTCACTACAGTGCATGGACAGTTCAGTGGAGACCAGTGAAAGAGGTAGATGAAAGGGTTGAGTTAGTTATCAGTGGCGACATCAGTTGTGCATGAGATTTGAACCACACTTGGAGGAATTTCCCATGATGATTGTGCTGTCAAGCCAAGGATATTCGAACCTTGGATCTCTCATTAGACCAGCCTTGATTGTGCAATAGAGGCAGGCAATTAGTGGATGTGTTTTGAACCAGTGACCTGTTCAAAACCAAGCTAGTTTGTGTGTAACTTCATGAGACAGTACTGAGTACTTGTGAGGAGTATTGTACTGAGATTGTTACATGTTCTCTCCATTATAATATACACAATAGCTGAGGGGTTTTCAGCTATAAGCTTTCCCCATACATACTGTGTAATGTGTGTGATGTTTTGATGATTGTTTGATCGCATACCGCTTGTTTTATTTCCGCATGTGTGATGATATGAGTGGAAGAGATTATGTGTTGCATATGAATTTGAATTTTTATGTGATCAGGTTAATCTCGGTGGATAAATCTTTATTCAAGAAATTCTCACATGGCATCGAGCTATCTGAAAGCAGAGATTGATCATCACAAAGATTACAAACTTATTTCGGTAGACGAGTCCGTGATGCGGGCCGTAGCCTCTTCGATCCATCCTTCAAAGGTGATCCTTCCAAGAACGCCCTCAAGTACATACTCTCTGTTGTAGCCAATTTGTTCACACGTATCAAGAGCAGCTTGAGCTTTGAGTTGGAATTCGGATTTTGTAGCGCTTGTTTTCCAATATGGTGCCTAGAGTTGAAAATGTCTTTCAACGCTTGCGACTCGAATATGCTCTCGAAGGCGTGCTTCGAATTATGTCAAGATGGAAGGATGCATGGAGATTAGAAGATAATGGATCGAAGGAGTTCGTAGATACAGATGTCCAAAATCCCACTGATCCTGCTGAAGTCGAAGCTTGGCAAAAGAAGATGGCGAAATGTCGAAGGATTCTGTTGGAGGGCGTCAAGGATCATATTGTATCCAACCTGCATGGAAAAGCTTCTCCATATTTAATGTGGAAAGCATTGATAGATCTATTCCAGAGTAAGAGCGACCAAAGGAAGCTGACGCTCAAGGATAAGCTCAAAAACATCAAGATGGAGAAAGGCGACAGTATAGCCAAATACCTCACGAAGTTCACTCAATGCAGAGATGAGCTGGGAAGTGTGGGAGTGACTGTCGAAGAAGAGGACATGGTAGACCTGGCTCTCCTTGGTCTTCCGAAGGCTTGGCATTCATATCAAGATAGTGTCAATGGTCGGGAGAAGTTGCCGGGATGAGAGCGCCTTTGGGCGGATCTCATGCAGGAGGAGATAAGGAGGACTACCAGAGATGGATCTTCATCAAAGGTACCTGATGAAGAAAATTGCGCTTTGGCTGCCAAAGCAAAGAAGGGGAAGAGCAAGAAAAATTCTCATTCCGGTGCAAAGGGCAAGAAGCAAGACATGTCTAAGGTGAAGTGTTTTCACTGTCACCAGCACGGACATTATGCCACAAATTGTCTGCAGAAGAAGAAAAACAAGCAAGCGGGAAGATCTGTAGATGGAGAGGCTTTGGCCTCGCAGTTCGAGCTTGAATTTTCGCTGATCGCATGCTTGGTTTCAAGTGTGATGGGATCAGTGTGGTTCTTGGAAAGTGGTGCGTCATTTCACATGACCGAAGATCGAGATCTGTTTTCAGATTTGGAGGAAAAAGATCTTGCAGTGCACATCGAGATGGGCGATGATGGTAGATACAGTGCGACTGGTATCGGTACCATTTCCTTTGAGAGGGAGTCTGGTAAACCTTTCATATTGAAGGAAGTTTTGCATGTTCCAAGATTGATGAAGAACTTGATCTCTGTAGCGATGTTGGAAGACAAGGGGTATGATGTGGTCTTTAGCGAAGGAAAAGCTTTCCTGCGCAGTAAGACTACTGGAGAGACCCGGAAGATAGGGGTTTGAGTCAAGAACCTTTATCAGTTGCAAGTAGATGGCTGCGCAGCAATGGCATGCAAGGCGGGAGAAGTGGTGAGCCAGGATGATGAGGGAGAACTGTGGCACAGGAGATTGGGCCACCTTCACCATGGAGATTTGAAGATCCTGCAGCAGATTTCTACTGGGCTTCCTAAAGGCACCCTTGCGCAGTCAGATCAGTGCAAGGGGTGTACTCTGGGAAAATATGTGAAAGCCACCTTTCACGAGAAGGATAGTCGCGCCACGACGATCCTTGAGAGAGTTCACACAGACGTGTGTGGTCCTTTCTCAGTAGCTTCGACAGCAAAGCACAAGTACTACGTGATATTTGTTGATGATTTCTCTCGAAAGTGCTGGATCTTCTTCATGCAGAAGAAGAGCGAGACATACTCTAAGTTCTGTGAGTTCAAAGCACTGGTCGAGAAGGAATCGGGGAAGAAGGTGAAGGCTCTCAGGAGCGACAATGGTGGTGAATTCATCTCGGCTGAATTTAAATACTTTTGCAGCGCAGAAGGGATTCGGAGAGAGCTCATTGCACCCCATAACCCACAGCAGAATGGGGTGGCTGAGCGGAAGAACAGAACGATCGTGGGTGCTGCACGGGCGATGTTGCATGATCAGGGCCTACCCCTTCACTTGTGGGCCGAGGCATGCAATACAGCAGTGTATGTGCAGAACCGTTGTCCTCACAAGGTTCTTGGCATGAGTACACCAGAGGAGGCTTATTCTGGCAAGAGGCCTGATATTTCCCATTTGCGGATTTTCGGATCTCCTGTCTACATGCATGTGACGAAGGATGCGAGAAGGAAGCTGGATCCAACTGCTGAAGTTGGAATATTTGTGGGTACACTGATACACCTCATAACTATCGAGTGTATGTGCCAGACAGTCGCAAGACTGTTGTGCGACGGGATATAAAATTCCAGGAGGAGAAAGCCATGCAGTGTTCGCTTGAGAGGGAGCTACACTTGCATGCAGATGAGGAGCTGTTAGTTCCTAAGGAGGAGCTTCCGGATATGGATCAGCCACAAGAGGAGGTTCAGGAGGTGGAAGAAACCACCCAGGCAGCGCCAACCATCAGAGGGCGCATGCGCACTACAGAAGCTGAGCGACTGGCTCGGGATGCAGAGAAGGTTGTAGGACCACCTACAGCACAACGCAGACAGAGACAGTCACCGGATCGGTACACTGGATACATGGCTCTTATGAGTCAATGTGTTGTGACAGAGCCATCCTCTTTTGAGGAAGCTGTGGAGGAACCCGCATGGGTTGATGCCATGATCGAAGAATATGATTCGATCGTCAGGAACAGTGCATGGGAGATTGTCCCAAGACTGGAGGGGAAATCAGTGGTGGGTTCGCGATGGATCTACAAAGTGAAGCAGGCGGCTGACGGGAGTGTGGAGAAGTACAAGGCGAGATTTGTCGCCCATGGCTTCTCACAGATCGAGGGGATCGATTATGAGGAGACCTTTGCACCTGTCGCAAGGTACTCTTCCATACGGACGATCCTTGCTCTCTCAGCGCAGATGGGATGGCACATCCATCAGATGGATGTGAAGACTGCGTTCCTCACTGGAGTCATTGAGGAGGAGGTGTACATAGAGCAGCCTGAAGGTTTCGAGATTCGGCCAGCTGAGTCGCATGTGCCGACCAAGAGAGCACTCGCATGGGCCGGGGCAAGCACCCGTGCTTCGGGTACACATGGATCACGCTTTCCTCACCGCTTCTGATTTTCCAAGAGTGAGGCGGATCCTAACCCGCATCAGACAGGTGGGGGGAAGCCGTTGATCATCGGACTGTATGTAGATGATCTGATTTTGACTGGCGACGAGCAGTTGAGACTTTCATGCAAGGAGGATCTTGCACGAGAGTTTGAGATGAAGGACCTGGGCATCCTTCATTATTTCCTGGGATTGGAGATTTGGCAGCGCAGTGGAGGACTGTTTGTTTCTCAGGGCAAGTATGCTTGGGAGATTCTGGAGAGGTTCAACATGCAAGGCTGCAAGCCTGTTGACACTCCTCTTCCTGGAGGTTGGAGGAAGGAGGATGCTACTTCAACGGAGGTAGTGGATACCACTGTCTATCGACAGTTGGTGGGGTCGCTTATGTATCTGGTCAATACACGACCCGATATATGCTATGCTGTTAACCAGCTTTCGCAAGCTATGGTTAAGCCTACCAAGCTCTACTGGAAGGCAGGCAAGCATGTATTGCGTTATCTTAGTGGCACATCGGGATATGGTCTGTGGTACAGACAAGAGGATGAGGTGAGGCTTTCTTGCTTCATGGATGCAGATTGGGCAGGGAGCCCAACGAACCGTAAGAGCACATCTGGAGGGATTTTCAGCATTGGGTCGACAGCAGTTTCCTGGTACAGCAGGAAGCAGAGATCCGTGGCACTCAGTTCAACAGAGGCCGAGTACATGGCAGCAAGCTTGGCTGCATGCGAGGCTATTTGGATGAGGAAGATCCTCGTTGGATTGTTCGGGTTGCACTTGGAGCCTACAATGATTTATTGTGATAACCAGAGTTGCATTAAACTCTCGGCTAATCCAGTATTTCATGATAGATCCAAACACATCGACATTAGGTACCATCATATCAGAGATTGTGTTCAACGGAGAATCATGATGCTTTCATATGTTCCCACGGAGGATCAGGATGCCGACATCCTGACGAAGGCGCTCACCAAGAGCAAGTTCAAATTCCACAGAGGCAGGATAGGGGTTGCAGATAATCCATATCTTGCTGAGAGGGAGTGTTGAAAATGCAGCAAGATGATGGAGCTTAGTGAAATGAAGTCGCCTTCACTAAGTGGGCCCGCAGGCAAATTTTGGCGCAAAGTCTAGTTTTAGACTATGTCTATTTTTAGACATATGGAGCATGGTCCAGGGGTTGCAGTATGTTATTCTTGGAGTATTGGTCATGTTGGTAAAAATAGATGGACCTCTATTTTTGGACCTATAGGTCGAAGTCTATTTTTAGACTGCCTATCCTAAAATAGGGAAGTCAAATATTATTTACCCTTAATAATATTTGGACTCTAAACTTCAGTTTACTCTCTTGGAGCACTTCAGTTCGAGCTACAGAAGTGGCTCATGCATCCGACAGAGGATTTACGCTATTCCTAGGGGTTTGGTGAGCTCATGCATGGTTGACTTCAGTTAGGACTTCAGTGGCAGAAGTTTGGTGGAGTTGATGAGACAGTTGGTGGAGTTGTGTTCGGTTTAACTTAGTTGAACTGGTTGAGATTAGTTTGACTAGCTAATCAACTAGTAATGAGTTGAGTGAATTAAATATTATTTAATTCACTAATTATTAACTCATGATTCAACTCAAGAACACATCAGTTCACTACAGTGCATGGATAGTTCAGTGGAGACCAGTGAAAGAGGTAGATGAAAGGGTTGAGATAGCTATCAGTTGTGAAGTTAGTTGTGCATGAGATTTTCACCACACTTGGAGGAATTTCCAATGATGATTGCGTTGTCAAGCCAAGGAGATTTGAACCTTGGATCTCTCATTAGACCAGCCTTGATTGCGCAATAGAGGCAGGCAATTAGTGGATGAGTTTTGAACCTGTGACTTGTTCAAAACCAAGCTAGTTTGTGTGTAACTTCATGAGACAGTACTGAGTACTTGTGAGGAGTATTGTACTGAGATTGTTACATGTTCTCTCCATTATAATATACACAATAGCTGAGGGGTTTTCAGCTATAAGCTTTCCCCATACATACTGTGTAATGTGTGTGATGTTTTGATGATTGTTTGATCGCATACTGCTTGTTTTATTTCCGCATGTGTGATGATCTGAGTGGAAGAGATTATGTGTTGCATATGAATTCGAATTGATATGTGATCAGGATAATCTCGGTGGATAAATCTTCTTTATTCAGAAAATTTCTACAAACTGTGGTTGTACTACAAAAGTACTTTTATTGGCCAAAACTCCGATTGGATGTTAGGAAATATATAAGATCTTGCACTGTGTGTGTCATCACCAAGCCAACCATCAAGAAGCAATGTCTATACACTCCTCTTCGTACTCCCAACCAGCGTTGGGAATCCATCTCCATGGAATATATGTCTGACCTCCCTTCTACCAAGCATGGTAATGGCTGTATATTTGTGGTCATGAACAAATTTTCTAAGATGGCTATATTGGCGGCCTGCAAGAAGAGCATCAAGATAGAGAATACTACCAAAGTCTTCTTTGAATGAGTATGGGTACGTTTTGGGATCCCGCAGACCATTATATCAGATCGAGATAGAAGGTTTCTGAGCACATTCTGGTCAAGCCTCTGGACACTATTGAACACCAAGCTCACCAAGTCGACTGCATTCCATCCCCAGACTGATGGCCAAACAAAGGTCGTCAACAGGATGATAGTGCACATACTTTCATGTAAAAATCCAATAAACCACGAACTTGGGATGAGAGCCTCCCCTATGTGTAACACAGCTATAACATAGCTCTCCATAACTTGACTAGTCGTAGTCCTTTTCAAGTGGGTCTAGGATTTACACCATTGTGTCTGATTTATGTGCCATACCTCATGCGATTAGAGAGACAAAATCCACACATGTACTATCTGAGGTTGATAAAGCAACCAGATTTATTGAACATATCTAGCACATCCACCAGCAGGTTCACGACATCCTGTATAAGTCCAATGCAAAGTACAAAAAGTGACATGATCAACATCAAGTGCCACACAAGTTTTAGGTAGGCGATAAATTTTGGTTGCATTTGCAGAAAGAAGGCCTAACCGGAGCTCATCGGAAGCTCATACCACTCCAATATTGGTCTTACACCATTATCAAGGATATGGGAGATAATGCCTTTGAGCTCAACATTCCCTCATTCCTTGGCCTGCACCCAATGTTCAATGTGAACCGCCTTCCACCATACTTTCCACCATTACTGGATACATCAGACATTGTAGAACAACTCACACCAACATAGCTAAATCCAAATTGCATGGAATAGACCACAACTGCTTGGATCATGGACACACAAATCAAGAACACTCACCAACAGAAGATTTGGATGTATCGAGTTGTCAAAGCTAGACAACTCCTGCACCAAGGCAAGTGGCTCACTATGGACCAAGTTCAACAGAAGTTTCGTCATCTCATGGAGGAACTCAACGCAATGGGGACCATTGCTTCCTAAGGGGGGAGGACTGATCCAAGTGGATATTGGTGGCCACCCGCCTATTCCACTTGGACCCCTACCATTGTTTCTTTCAGTTTTTCAGTTCCTTAATTGTAGCACAATTTACTATTTTTGGCTGTTTTTCAGGTCCTAAACTTTCGAAATCGTTTTGAGGCGCTAAACTACATTTTTTTGAGGAAAATTGGGGCCAACATGGGTCATTGACCAATGTATTCCACTTGAAATATGTATTCCTCAGATATATATTTATAACGAGGTATTGTGCGTGTCAAACAGAGATCGTATGCCAAAGTTATGTCCCTGGGAAGTTGATGTACCAATTTACCTACACAGAGCCCATAGTTTTGGTGCTTCATCTCCTAAGGTTAGGTTTTTGGATGTTTAGGGTTTTCCATTGTTTCTCAATAATAAATAATCCTTTGAACCTCATTTTAACACATTTTAGAGGCATGTAGCCGCCACATCTCTTCTCAGAGATAAGCTACCATCGCCCGAGCTAGTTTATTTCCATTTTGTATGTAAGCATATTTCAGTCTTTGATATTAATGAAATGAAGTTATATTTATGTTTCATCTCTGTGTCCATGTTTAAATTTGTATTCTATTGCGTTCTTGCATGAATTCAGATCAGTGGCATTCGTTGAGTTAAAGCACCGCCTCTGCTCTGCACCGGTAATCACACTTCAAGACTTGCAACAACCATTTGAAATTGAGACAGACTCCTCCAAATATGCTATTGGTTCAATCCTCCCCCAACATGGGCATCTAGTGGCCTATCATAGTGAGACACTTTCCGATACAATTCGGAAGTACCCCACCTATGATAAAGAGATGTATTCCATCGTGTAAGCTTGTCGACAATGGAAACATTACATTCTAGGGAAGGAAATGGTCATCCACACCGATCGCCGACCTCTTTAGTTTATATAGACACAAGGGAAGTTAAAGGACGATCACCATCAGAAGTGGTCTACATATCTGCAACAATTCCACTTGAACATTAAATACAAAAAGTGAAACACGAATCATGTTGCAGACTGCCTCAGCTAGCCCCAGTTGCAACACTGACTACTGTTCTCAACTCTTATGGCCACGAGACCTCTAGATGACCAAAACTATACAAAAATGATCCATAGTTCTCCTCCACATACCAGATGCTAGTATATGAAAATCAAGTTCATGATTTCTACCCCCAGGATGCATTATTATGCTACCTAGGCCACCTTTGTGTTCCTTCAAGCGAGTGTTCCAAGCTGATTTGGGAGGCGCACTACAATCGGGTTGCAGGACACTTTGGTGTGGAGAAAAATGTGGCTATACTGCAAAAGTAATTTTATTGGCCAAAAATCCAACTGGATGTTGGGAAATATATCAGATCCTGCACTGATTGCGCCATTGCCAAGCCAACCATTAAGAATCAAGGCATGTACACTCCTCTTCCTACTCCCAACCAACCTTTGGAATCCATATCCATGGACTATATTTCTGGCCTCCCTTATACCAAGCATGGAAATGATTGTGTATTTGTGTTCATGGATAGATTTTATAAGATGGCTATATTGGTGGCATGCAAGAAGGGCATCACGACAGAGGACACTTCCAAACTCTTCTTTGAACGAGTATGGGTACATTTTGGGATCCCGTAGACCATTATCTCAGATTAGGATGGCATGTTCCTGATAAAATTCTAGTCAAGACTCTTGAAACTATAGGACACCAAGCTCACCAAGTCATCAGAATTCCATCCCCAAACTGATGGCCAGGCATAGGTTGTCAATAGGATGATAGTGCACATACTTCGCATGTACAACTCCAAGCATCCACGAACTTGGGATGATAACCTCCCCTATGTGCAACACAGTTATAAAAAATCTCTCCATAACTCGATTGGTCATAGTCCCTTTCAAGTGGGTATAGGACTTCAACCATTGTGTCTGATTGATGTTGCCACACCTCATGCGACTAGAGAGACATAATCCACACATGTATTATCTGAGGCTGATAAAGCAACTAGATTTACTGAACATACCCAGCACATCTGCCAGTAGGTTCATGACATCCTGGATAGGTTCAATGACATGATCAACATCAAGTGCCACACAAGTTTCAGGTGGGTGATCAATTTTGGTTGCATTTGCAGAATTAACGCCTAACATGAATGTTGGGTCAATTTACTGTGTAAACTAATGCAAGTATTTATTATCAATATGGGCTAGTGGAACTTAGAAGCATCCCCAAAGTATATGGGTTTCGGTTATGATCAATTTGGAAGGTGATTTATCAATTATTAAGGAAATGCACATTAAAAATATTAATCTAACTTAAACAATTTCTAAATTCATGTGCGCAATCAGAAGCAGAAGAATCTCATAACTTAAAAGATTAGTTTGTCCTTCTCTAACAAGATTAATTCATGAATTAGAAATCAAAAACTACTAATTGAGAAATAAATTAAGATACATGAAACAATAATTGAAGAGGCTCTTCACTGAAGAGGTCCTGGTTGTCCTTCATCATAGATTCATTTATCAATAATTCTATTGTTAGAAACAAGAATTCAGAAAAACATTAAAAACATGAAAAGATGAATTCTAACTTAAGATCTTAATTATATAGAAAGAATGTTTAACTTAAACATTCGTTTGTCCTTTCATATGCAACATAAGAATGATAATTAGATTCATCAACACTCATAAATCATTAGCAGAAACAAGTTAAGCATAAGCAAACTTAATTCAGAAATTGCAACTATAAATAAACTAGGAAGTGTACTCAACTCGGTGTGGGGGCCCTCCACCCTTGCCTCACACACTGAAGGTGTTTTCAGATACTTAAAACTTCAGTCAATCAATCAAAATATAACAACAACAAATGGAATAAAATAGATCTTCAATTAGGTCTCCAAAGTCTCAGAAATAATAATGTTAAGTCAAGCAAATTCTACATGTCAATGCCTTCAAAGTTTGAGGCTTAAATAGATAGAGTATCCAAAAAATTCATCTAAAATATCTCCTATAGTCATGACTATCCTTATCTTATCCAATAAGGTCAAATTCATCCATCAGATCCATCAAAATCTAGAAAATGCCTCAAAATAAGAATTTTGACCTAGTTTCTAGGGATCCTCCATAAAAACAGGTCATGTTTGACCACCTTTGACCGGGCCTATTAAAGCTCGGTTTGACTGTACCAACAGGTGTACAATTATTCCTAGTTCCCAAGCCTTCTAGAAATATATCAATCTCGAGCCCAAGTGTCCTGAAAATATGCAAACCATGAGGGCATTACGGGAATTTCTGGTGCTATCCAAAAATTCACTTAAAATTCAATTTTTACAAAAACTTCTAAGAATTGAAAAAACTTAATTTAAATACCTGTATATGAATTTATTGGTCAAAATAAGGTGGATATGATGGTGTATAGATGGATATTATGACATATATGATGTATTTCGTAAACAAAAAGAGATAAAAAGCGAGGGCCAACATCTCCCCCAAGATGATGTTCAAGCATATCCTCATGCTTGATTTTTCCTTTTGGACCTCCTGAGCTCTGATGCTGATCCCATTCCTCACCTTGAAACTTCCTGCTGTGCTGCATGTAGAAGATAATCCACATCTTTTCATTGTTCTTCCTTGTAGACTGAGCTTTTAACCTTTTGTTTCTCATATTTGGCTTTCCAAGAATTATTCTCCTTAAGCCACGTGAATGCTTGTATGTAAAGAAGATTATTTTTGGCTTTCAATTTTCCCATTTCTTCACTTATCTTCTCATTTTCTTTAATCATTTTTTCAATATTTGTCTTATATGTTTCATTCTCTCTTTTCAGGTGCCTTTCCATTATTCTGCTTACCTCCAGGTTATCAATTAAATATTTGATCCTGCTAAGGTTTTGGTCTTCCTCCTTGGTATTTTTGGAAACTGAAGTAGCTTCAAACTCATTATTTTCAAAATAAGAATCTCTGTCTACAGGATTTTCATAAACTTCTTGTTGCAACCTCTCAAGGATTTCATTGGCTTGTTTGGTTAAAGGAGATGTTTCTATGATTTGCACTTCTGGTTCTTTTTCTTTGCCGCTTCGATCTGCTGAATTCCTCTTTTTTTGTCTCCTAGAAATGGTCAAGAATGATGTTTCCCTCTCTACCATAATTGTTTCATGTTGTTTCTTTTATCTGGTTCTTGGATAGAGAGGTGAATGCACTATATTTCTTGTTTCTTGCATTGGTTTAAGTTTGTTTTCCGTGGCTTGCTCTACAAACTTATTTTGAATCAGGAAATATTTCCAAACCATTCCTTTTGTTTTCAACTGGTAGTCAACAATGATTTTTATGAGTCCCTAGTGATGAATTTGGGTTTCTTTGTGTTTGGTCTTAGATTTTACACTTTCAATCATTCTCATCAAGTTTCTATAAAAGAAGTAGGGCAAATTGATCTGTATATCTCCTTTAATACGTTGTAGTAACCTAATGTGATATAGGTGTACTACACTATGTCTGTTATCACAAGTGAAAATTTTTTGGATTATCAAAACTAATTCAGCCCAAGGTTCATTGAACCATTCCCTGGGAATCCCCTTTGACCTATCAAAAGAACCCTTTATGTTCTTATCCAGGAAGAAGTTCCAACCCTTGTCTTTGAAATGCAATCCTTTGTGATATAGTTCATGTGATAATGGCAACTCTAAAGCTTCAGAAATATATTTTGGAGTTAAATGAATATGTAAACTACCAACCATAGTTTCATATTGTTTGAAATTGTTTATAAAATCCCTTGTGATAACTTCATTTTTCCCTTTGAATTTTTGAAGGAAGCCTATTAAGCCTGATTGATAAAGTTTCTCAACTGTGTCCCTCTCCAATGTTCAATCTGAAAATCTTTGGGCGATGTTCTTGATGTCATATTGTCTGAAAACCATTTCATGTACCCATCTACTGTCATTAACTTCATTTTTGAAAACAAAAATTCAAGTACTAGATGTTATCACAGTAGTGAGGCTTACCTCTGTTTGTTGCCTTTGCCAAGTAATTGAAATCAATCCTCTATTTTCTTTGGAAGAAGTGAGCTCACTGCTTCAAATAGACATAAGATTTGATATAGAGAGGTTTATAAAAACATAAAAAAATGATGTTTCTATTATCCTACTCTCTATTTGATCCTCTGTCTCTTAAAATAAAAATCCCCTGCCTTTGTTCTGTAAATTTTTTCTCTTTTTGTTTGACTGTGTAAAAAAATGATTTTTTTTTTATACAACAGTGTCTTCTAACCCTTTGATTCCATACAAAATTCCTTTTCTAAGGCAAAGCATTATATATCTAATATAATCTCACTATTTATGCAAGAGAATTTGTAAAAATAGCTCACTTATTTCATAAAAAATCTCATAAAATGAGTTCACTAATTTCTTCAAAATTCACTAGACTCTGCCCTTTGTTATGCAAAAATGCAAGAATATGTAAACTGTGCTTTTTAAACCAATTATTCACCATAAAACCTAATTCTTATTCTCTGATTGAGTATGCAAATGAAATGAATTTACTACACAACTCAATTAAAAAAAATTCACTGTGTATTTCAAACCAAACTCTTCATTCTCTGTTTGCACTCAAATTGAAATAGAAGACTGTGCACGAAGACATTTTCAAGTTTACCTGTCTTTGAAATGATCCTCGTGATTTTCCTTTTGGTTTAACTAGATTTTTTGTGTTTCAAGGAGTGCCAATCTTATCAAAACCTTACTCAATATCTTCATCATTTACTCATTCAATCAATAGAGGATTTAGTGTTGACTGGTGGCAGAGCGTTTATGAGTGGTGGCAATGGCAAAACGTAAGGCAATGACAAGTTTTAAAAATAGTAGTAGAAGAAATCCATTTATAACTCTCAGTTTGTTTAAAAACCCCGATATTTACTCATGCGAATCATCGTTGTGTTAAGCAAGAAAATATGAGTTTGCTTCTTACCTCGTTCTTCACGGGATTTTTTCCTCCTGACAGCGTGGTCACTTAACACATCTGCCAGATATGTTGGCTTGAAACTTCAGTCAATTCTCCTTATCCCTCTGTTCTTCTCATTTCTATATTTCCTGCCTTCTTTGCTGCGTTATATTTCTTCTATTCTCCTCACAACTCTCCCTTGTCTTCTCTTGTTTATTCATTTCTCATAGAGTTTAAAAACGGATGCACGTTTTGATTACACACATTCCTTCTCTCATTGAGCCTTCGAAAGGCTATGATGGTGAAAAACATAATGTGTTTCAGTTTTTTGAGGTTTTAGAAATGGTGGAGGTTCTCTCAACAATTTACACAGTGTTGTAATATTTCATTTTGAAATTGTTTTGAACGTTCATCAACTGCTTTGACTGGTGCATCCGTGGCTTACCTTCCCTGACTGATTTGGCATGCTGACTCCACAGTGTACATATTGTCCCTAGATTCACTTATTACGCAGTCCTTTTCACATTTTGTTCTCATTCTTTGTGTTGATCACTGTGTCCGCTTCCATTCTTCATTGAAACGCATCATACCCCATCTAATATGTGCCATCATATTTTCGTTTCATCACTTGTATACAAATATGTGCCATCATACTTACGTTCCTCCACTATGTATGTATCACTGTCTCATCATATTCCCATCCATCCGTATATGCATTATTTCCATACATTGTTTGTCATAGCATCATACTTTAGGTTAGTTTGCATTATGATTGCTCCTTTTAGCTCCATTACCTTAGCTCATAATCATGATTGCGCTTTTGTTTTGAAATTCAAATAGTTGCGCTATCATATGATTTAGACTTTAGGTTTTGTTTTTTAATTTAATTTTAAAAATGACCAATGAAATGGTCATGTTTTAAAATCAAATATTTACAATGAAACTAACCTCTTTGCTTGTTTATTGTAGGTCCAACAAAGGTTTAATGTTAAGCCTTTTATTTATGATTCTTTTGTTTAGAAAAGTAGGGTAGGGTATGGTATGGATAGATTATGGAATGTTTATTGAGTGATTAGGATAGTGGTGTGGATATGGATAAAATAGGGAAAATAACATAGGTAATGAAATGCAGGTGAAGAAAAATGCATAACCAGTACTAAATTAGCTTTACAATTTTAGAATATTTCACAAAAAATTGAAATTTTAAGAGCAATTTTTTAATTTACTGTACTTGTATTCCCTCAAACCATTTGATGTTCACGATGGTCAACATTGTGTTTTTTATAACGATGGCTCTTTCAGACTATGTAGAGACTTTATTTATGCTTTGCATTTGATTTGATTTGGTATGATGTTGTTCAGGTCCCTTTTGCAGGTTAAACTTTGACATTTCAGGTCCCTTCTGTCATGATCTTTAATATTGATGTAGCTCAGGTCCCTTCTGAAATTTTGTATTTTCAGGTCCCTTCTGGTGTAATTTGCAATAATGTTTGAATTCTTTTGTCATAATGATAAGGTCCCTTCTGGATAATTTTCTTAGTAATAATTCAGGTCCCTTCTGTATACGTTGAATGATGTACCAGGTCCCTTTGTAATTGTAATTCATATTTTGTCTTCAATTCAATTGCTGAAACTATTTTCATAGTTTTATTACACATCTTCCCCCAAGCTGATGGTAGTACTTGCCCTCAAGTCTGACATGTCTCAGAGGGTATATCTGCAAAAATCATAGTGAAGTAAAATGAAAACAAAAAGAGAATTCATATTTACCAAACAAGTTGGTTTTCCAATATGAATTCGAGTTTGTATTGTGCCAGTTTCCTGGATTTTCACAACCAAAATATTTTATTATTTATTTATTTATTATTACAATTATTATTATTTTTATTCTTCTTCTTCTTCCTGAGTCATGGGAGGCATATTGCTATGCTGCCCTATTAGTTTCATATCTGAATCTATGGAATATTTTCTCATAAAATCCTCTTTATTTATAGGCTTATTGTAAACTTTAAGCCTATGTCCATTAACGAGAAACGAAACAGATGCTTCGTCAATTGTTCTTATCTTCACAACTCCATTGTCAAAGATTTCTTCAATCTCATATGGCCCAAGCCAATGAGTTGTAAACTTTGCTTTGAAATATTTGAACTTGGAGTCGAACAAGAGTGCCCAATATCCTTTCTGAAACACTTTATTCTTTATGAATCGATCATGCCATTTGATTCTTTGTTCTTGCACAAGAGATGTGTGCTCTACTGCTTGCTGTCATATCTCATCCAATTGATTTAATTCCATATTTCTTTGTTGTTGTGCCTAAGATAATTCCATCCCCAATTATGTTTCTAGCTTGAATGTATGTATTTGAAATTCTATGGGTAAAAGACTTCTTTTCCATACACTAACTGATATGGATTGAACCTAGTTGTGTTTTTCCATGTTATCCTATATGCCCATAGTGCATATCTTAATTTTTCTGACCAGTCCTTTCTGTTCATTTGTACAGTCTTTGTCATAATGTTCTCTAGGACTTTGTTTGTTGATTCCACTTGTCTATTTGCTTGAGGATGATACGGAGTTGATTTTTTGTGTTTGATATTATATTTCTCTGTAAGATATTGAACAAGTTTTGATGTGAACTGTGTGCCTTGGTCAATTAATATCTGTCTCGGAACTCCATACCTTACAAATATCTCTTCAAACAGAAAATACACAACAATATCTTCTGTTTCCCATGCTACTACCTTTGCCTCCACCACTTAGTTACATAATCTATACGTACTAAGATGTACTTATTTCCATTGGATGGAGGGTTGATTTGTCCCACAAAATCTAAAGCCCATTGTTCAAATGGTTCAATCAATACTTGTGGCTTTAATGGAATTTCATTTGATGCCATTGGTCTACCAATTCTTTGGCAGCTGTCACATCTCTTCACATAGGCCTTGGAATCTTTGAAGATGGTTGGCCAGTAGTAGCCAAGTTTCAACACTTTGTATGTTGTCCACTTATTTGCAAAATAACCACCACAAGTTTTGTCATGTCATGCTTTCAAAATATCAATAATCTCATCTTCTTGGACACATTTTCTAATCCTTAGATCAACACTAGTATAAAAGAGATCTCCATTGACCCAACTATATCTAGCACTTTCTCTAATTATTATTATTTTCTGTTTATTTGTGTAATGAGATGGTAGGATGCCAGATGATAAATAGTTAGCTATATCTGCAAACCACAGAGTTTTGACATTTATAGAAAATAGATGTTCATCTGGAAAATTATTTGATACTGGATTTGGATCACCAGGTGAATGTAGTCTTGATAGAAAGTCTGCAGCTTGATTATCTTTGCTTGGTCGATCTTGCATTAATAACAGCCATCTAGTTATTCTACCATTTGTGATTGATTTTTTCATTAAATATTTTATGGCTGAATGATCCGTGTGGATGTAAACTTGATAACCTGTTATATATTGTCGAAATTTATTAACTGCATGTACTACAACTAACATTTATTTATTTTATTTATTATTTATTTATTATTTTATTATTATTATTTTTCTCGTAACAATGTAGTTCAATTCTGTCAATGTTAAGTTTTTACTTATGAAATATATGGCGTAATTAAACTTATTCTATTTTTGTCAAAGTGATGCTCCAATAGCAGTGTCAGATGCATCAGTTGAAATGTGAAATGGCAAAGACCAATTAGGTTCTCGAAGAATGGGTGCAATTGACAATTTTTCTTTTAATTTCTCAAATGCATTTTGACAATTATTTTTTCATTGGAATTCCACTTCTTTCGCAAGTAACTTGAATAATGACAAAGCTATTTTACTGAATTTTTCAATAAATCTCCTATAGTAGCCTGCATAACCCAAGAAAATTCTAGCTTCTTTTTGTGTTGTGGGTGGTATTAAATTCACAATGACTTGAATTTTCGCTGGGTCCACCTTGATTCCCGAAGAAGAAATATGGTGTCCCAACACTATCCCCTCAATTAACATCATAAAAAAATTTCATTACTGAGTGATAGATTTGTCTCTATGCATCTCTTTAACACTTTTTCAAGATTTTGTAAACAATCATCATATGTTCCGCCATACACAGTGAAATCATCCATGTAAAATTCTACACACTCGTGGATCAAATTAGCAAATATTGCAAGGACTGCTCTCTGAAAGGTAGCGAGTGCATTACATAAACCAAAGGGTAATACATTGTATGCATATGTTCCCCATGGGCATGCGAATACATTGTCTTATCTTGATCTTCCAATGCTATCTTGATCTGATTGTATCCGCTAAATCCATCAAGAAATGAAAAGAATTTCTTTCCAGCTAATGAATCTAACACTTGATCAGTAAATGGTAAAGGAAAATGATCTTTTAATGTAGCTTTTTTGAGTTCTCTATAATCCATGAAAATTCTCCATTTCTTGTTTTTCTTAGGTACTACAGCTAAGGGTGAAACCCATTGACTATCTAAAATAGGATAGATAAATCCGACTTGTAATAGTTTATGTAATTCTTCTTTCACTATTTACTTCATCATGGGGTTCATCCTTCTTTGTGGTTGCCTTACAGGTTTAATTTGATCATCAGTGTAAATGTGATGGATACACGTTTTTGGATGAATTCCCTGCATGTCTGTGTAAACCCAGGCAAAAGATTTTGAATATTTTTGTAACAATGTTATTAGCTTTTCCTTTTGTGATGATTGTAAATTATTACCAATATTCAAATGTCTCTCAGGACTGATCTCAATGATTTTTCTGTTTGATTTGGTAATTGAATTAATAGGAAAAATGCTTTTGAATGTATTTTGCTATGATTTTATAGTGCAATTGTCCTGAAAACATTCATTTAAAAGATAACTAGCAGCTTCATATCAAGTTACTCTAAGCTGCTCTGAAATATTTGGTTCTGAGATGAAAAGATATAATAATTCCTCATTTTTTTCCTCCTCTCTAAAATTATAAAGGTGATTAAGACTAGGAACTGATTGAAGGTCTTGTGTTTCCTCTCCATCAAGCCATGATAATAAAGAAAGAGATTGAGCGGGAGGATACAATGTAACTTGTTTTCTTTCATCTCCATGTGAAATAATCATACTTCCTGACCTACATCCAATGTAAGTATTTGCACTGGCTAACCATGGTCTGCCTAAAACTAAGGGATGCCCTCCTAGATTTGTTTTTGGCTTCAAAATCAAGAAGTCTACATGATACTCCCATGAATCCAGTGAGACAATGATATCTTCCAATATACCTTCTGGTACAACTTTAGATCTATCTGCAAGTTCTAAAACTGTAGTAGTAGATCTAATGTTGTTCAGATTCAAATGTTTCATAGTCTATGTAGTCATAACATTGATAACTGCTCCCAAGTCTATTAAAGTATTTGGCACTGAAAATTTGTTAATCGAAATGGTAACCATAGGTATTCCTGGATCAACATATTTTTCAATGGTTGTGTTTGTAGACATTAGACTAGCTAAAATTCCAATTACCTGGATTGTAGGTGGATCCTTCTTTCTTCTGCCAGATTTCTTAATGCATAATTCCTTTATTGTTTTTTCATATATCAGAATATCTTTAATTGCCTGCAACAAAGGAATTTTTACATATTTGTTCTTCAATTCATCCATAATATTAAATTCAGGTAGAGATATTGGGATATTATGTAGTATCAATTTCTCTAGATATGGTGGAGTCTGTGTCATAGTAGATTTACCTTTATGAATTTCTTTTTCTGGTTGAGTTTGTTGACTTTGTTCTCCTTTTTCAGTTTGTTCTTCAATTATTGGAGGAGAATATTTCTATAATACCTTCCCAGACCTTAGGTTGACATCTTTTATGGGAAAAATTGAATAAGTAGGATAATATGTTGCTTCTTCCACATGCTATGATGGTCTATCCACCTTGTTACTTGGATTGGCTACTAGTTGAACTGGTAATTGTGTTGGTCTAGGAGGTGGTTGGTTAGTAGGCAGCTGAAGCTGTTGTGGTTGAGTTAGTATTGGTTGATTTTGAGGTGGAAATGGCATTGGTTGATGTTGCTGGAATTGTTGGTATTGAGGAAATGGTTGTGGAGGGTATGGTTGTTGATATTGATATTGTTGGGGATACATATGCTGAGGTGGATGATTTCCATAACCATATCCCCTCCAACCTTGTGTAGGTTGGTTTTGATATTGTTGTGGTGGCCAAGCCTGCCATGGCATGGGTTTATTCCATGAATTTTGAGGATATTGAAAAATCTAGGGGTTTTGTTGAGGAAATTGTTGAGGCATCCTTGGTTGCCAAGGCCTCCTTGGTGCCATATAGTAGAGAGAATCTACTCCTTGCACTTCTTTTAATTTGGGACATTTTTTTGTTGCATGATTTTCTGTGCATAGTCCACACACTTGTATACCTTGCAAAGGACATTCCCTCAGTGGATGTTTTTGCCTACACTTTGGATAGAAAATTGCTAAGATTTCATCTTGTTCTTCTTTCTTTTTCTTAGCTTTCAAGACATCTACTTGTGTTCCTAAAGTTCTCAAGAGATATGTTTTGAAAATTTCTAGTAAAATTCCTATCTCTGCTCTTGTTACTGCACTTGCTACAGATTTGGAAGCTTTTGATGAAATATCTCTCTTTCCACTCTTTGCTCTTCCCCTAGAGTATTTCTGACAAAGTTCAACAATTTCCTCAAATGGTAAATTGGATATATCTCCTTTTCCCATCACATTAAGGATTTCTAAATATTCATCTCTAATACTCTTAAGAAATATGGTACACATGGTATCTAGACTTAGAGAATGATGTTTGGATTTCTGTAAATTGTAAAGAAATATTTCCAAATATTATTCCAAACTTTCGTCTTCTTGTTGTGTAATTCTAAAAATGTATTCTTTTGATTCTCTAGCCCTGCAGTAAGCTTCATACTTTTTAAGAAAAAAATTGTTCATATCATCCCAAGAAGCTATTGTATGTTCTCCTAATCCCATAAACCATTTCAAAGTTGCTGCTTTTAGAGTAGCAGAAAAAATTCGAAGCTTGTGTGTGTCATATGTATATCCATAAGTTCTACACAAGATATCTAACTTGAACATGAATGCACGAGGATATTTTGTTGACATTCCATATAAATTAGGCAATACAAAAGGTGGAATGTTTGTTCATTTTTATCTCTTCTCCTAATATCGCTTTTGCATCTGAGATTGGAAAACCAAAAGTAGTTTCCTGATCATTGTTATTTTCTTGCTCATTTTCTTGTGTTCTTCTATTTTGATTTTCTCTTCTTGCTTATTCCTCAATCCTTCTAAGTGCTTCTGCTCTTCTGTCTTCCTCTGCCTTTCTTTCTTCCTCTCGTTGTCTTTTCCATTCCCTTTGTTGTCTTTTATATTCAAGCCTTTATTCAGGAGTCATGTTTATTCTAATTGATCCTTCTCCTTCTTCAACCATTTCTTGTTCAGAGATATGTAGTGTTTCAATATGAGGTTGATTCTGTATTTCTTCCACTACTTTGATTTCTTCAAGGACAGGTTGCTTCAGTTGTTCAACAATTGGTTTTCATGTATCTTTTTGTTTCCATAAGGAAGGAGGTTCTTTAGGTGATTTTTTTCTTTTTACCTCGAAGGCTAACAAGATTTGTCTTTCAACTAAAGTTAATCTTTGTTCTGATCTCTGTTTTTCCTTTAACTCTTCTATAGTAGGTCTTCCAGAAACTGGTGTTGTTAGTCCTATGGATGAATGAGCTGTTGGGGGGTTTTGTTTAACAAATCTACCCTTATGATCTCTATCTCTAGGCATAAGAAAACATTACTGGAAAGAAAAACTATGTTTTTGTTGTTTTTGATGATTTTATATTTTATATTTTTTTTATCTTCCAAATTAACCATTTTGAAATATGCTTCCCCGGAAACGACGCCAAAATGTTGGGTCAATTTACTGTGTTAACTAACGCAAGTATTTATTATCAATCCGGGCTAGTGGAACTTAGAAGCATCCCCAAAGTATATGGGTTTCAGTTATGATTAATTTAGAAGTTGATTTATCAATGATTAAGGAAATGCATATTACAAATATAAACCTAACTTAAACAATTTATAAATTCAAGTGTGCAATCATAAGAAAAAGAATCTCCTAACCTAAGAGATTTGTTTTTCCCTCTCTAACAAGATTACTTCTTGAATTAGAAATAAAAAACTACTAATTGAGCAATAGATTGAGATACATGAAACAATAATTGAAGAGGCTCTGCACTGAAGAGGTCTTAGTTGTCCTTCATCATAGATTCATTTATCAATAATGCTATTGTTAGAAATAGGAATTCAAAAAAGCGTTAAAAGCATGAAAAGATGAATTCTAACTTAAGATACTAATTAGATAGAAATAATGTTTAACTTAAACATTTGTTTGTCCTTTCATATGAAAAATAAGAATGATAATTAGATTCATCAACACTCATAAATCATCAGCATAAACAAGTTAAGCATAAGCAATCTTAATTCAGAAATTGCAACTATAAATAAACTAGGAAGTGTACTTAGCTCGGTGTGGGGGACCTCCACCCTTACCTAGCACACTGAAGGTGTTTTCAGCTACTTAAAACTTCAGCCAATAAATCAACTTATAAAAACAGCAAATGGAATAGAACTTATCTTCAATTAGGTCTCCAAAGTCTTAGAAATAATAATGTTAAGTCATACAAATTCTACATATCAATGCTTTCAAAGTTTGAGGCTTAAATAAATAAAGTATCCAAAAAATTCATCTAAAAGATCTCCTATAGTCATGACTATACTTATCTTATCCAATCATGCCGAATTCATCCATCAAATCCATCAAAATCTGGAAAGTCCCACAAGATAAGAATTTTGACCTAGTTTCTAAGGATCCTCCATAAAAACAGGTCCTATTTGACTGCCTTTATCGGGCCTATTAAAGCTCGATTTGATTGTACCAGCAGGTGTACACTTAGTCCTAGTTCCCAAGCCTTCTAGAAATATATCCATCTCGAGCCCAAGTGTCATGTAAATATGCAAACCATGAGGCCATTACGAGAATATTTGATGCTGTCAAAAAATGCACTTAAAATTCAATTTTTACAAAAACTTCTAAGAATTCAAAAACTTAATTTAAATACCTGTATATGAATTTATTGGTCAAAATAAGGTGGATATGATGGTGTATATATGGATAGCATGAAAAATAAGATATATTTCGTAAACAAAAAGATATATAAAACAAGGGCCAACAAGGAGCTCATCAGAAGCTCAAACCACTCCAATATGGGACTTACACCATTATCAAGGGTATGGGAAACAATGATTTTGAGCTCAACATTCCCCCATTCCTTGGCCCGCACCTAGTGTTCAATGTGGACCGCCTTCGACCGTACTTTCCACCATTATTGGATACATCAGACATTGCAGAACAACTCACACCAATAGAGCTAAATCTCAATTGCATGGAATATACCACAACTGATCAGATCATGGATATGCAGATCAAGAACACTCGCCAATAGAAGATCCAACTGTATCAGGTTGTCAAATCTGGCCAACTCCTGCACCAAGGCAAGTGGCTCACTAGGGACCAAGTTCAACAGAATTTTCCTCATCTCATGGAGGAACTCAACGCAATGGTGACCACTGATTCCTAAGGGGGGAGGACTGATCCAAGTGGATATTGGTGGCCACCTGCCTATTCTACTTGGACCCCCACCATTTTTTCTTTCAATTTCATTAATTGTAGCACAATTTACTATTTTTGGTAGTTTTTTGGGTCCTGAACTTCCGGAGCCGTTTTGAGGCCCTAAATGACATTTTTCGGGAAAAATGGGGCCAACATAGGTTATAGATGAATTATGGCCACTTGGAAGTTGTATTCCTTCGATATTTTTCTAATGATGTATTGTGCGCATCAAAGGAAGATCGCATGCCAAAGTTATGTCCACGGGAAGTTGATGTACCAATTTACACAAATAAGGCCCAAGTTTTGGCACTTCATCTCCTAGGGTAAGGTTTTTGGATGTTTATGGTTTTCCATTTATTCTCAATAATAAATAGGCATTCGAGCCTCATTGTAACACTATTCAAAGGCATGTAGCTGCCACATCTCCTCTCGGAGATAAGCTATCATCGCCCGAGCTAGTTTATTTCCATTTTGTATGTAAGCATATTTTATTATTTGATATTAATGAAATGAAGTTATATTTTTGTTGCATCTCTTTGTCCATGTTTATATTTGTATTCTTTTGTATTCCTTCATAAATTTATATCACCCATATCCCTATAACTTTTGATAGGTATCAAGTAAGTTCTATGTTTTTCATTTATTTCCTAGCAAAATAAAAAAATTATAGTTAATTATAATGGGCATTTCAAGATGTGGGCTATTGTATGGTTACTCGATGAATCAACCAATGAGTTATATCTCCAATACATTCATGAAAATGGCAAGATACTAAAATATGATGACAAGTTTCATGAAATTGGATGGGAAAATAAGCATGATAGCATCAATGTCCTCCTATCCAAGGTATCACTCTACATTGCTTCTTAATAATAATAATAATAAGAAGAAGAAGTGGAAGAAGAAGGAGAGGAAGAATAATATAGTTGTAAGATCATGGCATAGCCATACATCCAATTATTGTATGGTATCCTCTTGGTCATGGGACAAGGGACCCCTTCCATATAGGGATTTCACTACTTAATTTACATAGGTATACATGCTATGTACCCTCTCCGAATTTGAACCTATAAATTAAGAAGTTTATAGGGTTCATCCATAGCATGGGGGCTTCACTCAATGAACCTATGACATATCACGTGCGTTCATGGCATACTAAACAATACCCATAATTTGACTACATATTGGAAAATACTTTTAAAAATCACATTATTTAACCCCCTACCAATATGAACCCAATAAATTCCCCATTTTAAAAATCCCCTACTTTCACTAGATATTGTAGGTATCCATTTTTTCATTAAATTTTTTTATACCCTTTTATATTTTTTTATTAAATTTGAGCTCCATTTTTTATACCTGCCAATATAAAATCCCTTTACCCCCTATATATCTCCCAATATATTAAGTCAATTTTTTCTCAATATATATCCCCCAACATGAACACATTTGGTATGGTATTGCTCCCCCAATGCTAGCTTGAGGTCAAGCATGGATTGTAAAAGGAAAAAAATTGGTTCCATTGCATGTTTGAGATTTAATGATAACATAGCAAGGTAAATGTTGAGGAAGTTCAAGAAATTTCATATAGGTGAGGCCGATCTTCTTTAGAAATTCAAACCTAGGCTTAACACAGTCCTAAAAACTCAACCCTAAAAAGCATGGGTGCTTTTAAATGAGTTTTTGAACATTATTTTCATGAAAACCCTTGTATATATAGAAGAGTATGGTTTGACATTAACTATTGCATTATATATAACCAAGCAAAAATATTTAATTTTTTGAAAATGTGTTTCCAACGAGGAGAGAGAATCCTTATAAATTAAGAAGGAACCTTGATATTAGGGTGCTTTAGGGGGGTGGTGAGTTGAATAAAATATTTCCCAAAATAATTTTGTTGGACTTAGGATGGTTCATGGGAAGGAGATAATGATGAAGTTAGAAATGCCATGGATTTCTTCAATGGTTCAACAATCAACATAGATATTGATCGAAAAGATGGCAGAACACTCATTTTCAACAAACATAAAGCCTCCTTCAATGCAAATGTTGGTTTCTTGAGAAACTTTATTGTCTAAATATTTTTATTAATGAAGTAGGGATATGTGTAATTAATTTGTTCATTACATTAAAATTAATTTAAGATTTTCTAAAATTTTAGGGAAATAGCATTATTAACTAAAATATTTTACAAATTTTAAAATTATTATTTTAAGTATGCCAAAGAAGTTTTTGCTTTTGAATTAATGAAACTTTATATATATTTTTAGTTTTCTTTTCAATTAATAAGAGAGAGAGAGAGAGAGAGAGAGAGAGAGAGAGAGAGAGAGAACCGCATTAGAACATAGAATTCTATCTATTTATCTATAAATTAGTTTGGTAAGTTAGTTATACTAGAAATTGCACTAGATTTTGCAAAGGAAACATTGTAAGGTGATAACATGTAGCATTAATTAATGATTGTTTGACAATTATTGAAAGACATGAAAATATCAACAAAAGGCAAGGACCATGCTACAATGAAATCTCATTGTTTCTTCCTTGAGCCTTACAAATCATGAGACCTATGTTCAAGTTAAATACATTGTCTTATTATGCCAACATGAATGCCTTGTAAATAAAGAAATATATCGTGATTTGTTACCTTCGAAATGAGAGGTTGTTTTGATATAATTCCTCCATATTTCTTCTTGAAATGGATGATTGTGCTCAATATTTCCTTGCTATGAGTTGGCTAGGATACAAAATAAAACAAATAATTTTAACAATTACTTAATTAATAACAAATTTTAACATATTTCATAATAAAAATTTCCATAGAAACATGTTTTTTATGGCATTACAATTAAAATACACATGTTGTGAGGGCTTCCTTAAATATTCAATACAAGAAAATTTCTAATTGTTTCAACCATCACTTGAGTTTTGCTCATTTCTTGTCCATGCATGAGATTTCTCACTTCTCTGATCATTTTGTTGTATTACACACTGTTATGAAACCAACTCCCAAAATAGAAGAAAAGAGAGATCAACGCCTTAGAAATCAGCCACTTTGAGGGGGCAACCTCCTTTACATTATGTTAGTGTCAGAATTTTAATTCTTCCATCAATAATCAAAATCACTCTTGTCATTTCATTTTAGGGATGCCACTCAAGAAATTTTTTATCATTCCATTAGGTCATGTAAAAAATTGATTCACTGATGGAGCCCTAGTCATAAAACCTCACTCTCCCTCAAAATTTCACATTTTCTGACCCACCTTCATGTCTTGATGAGCATAAAAAAATCTTAAAAGCTCATTTCACTATGTCATTATGTCAGTTAAAATCAATCATGGAGTTGGGTCATTCAAGGTCCTATTAGGTCATTAGGTTTCAGTGTTCAAGGTCCAAAATGCACCATTTCATCTCAACAAGATCAGCAAAAGGTGTGAGGGTGACTCAATAAACATTTCATTATCATCTGTAGAATATTATCAATATGTAAACATGATATTTTTAAAGTTGTAATTTGAAGTTAAAGTTTGATTTTCATATCAAAATTGTAATTTTGATATGAAAACAGAGATGTAATTTATTTTTAATTTTTTATGTAATTTTATGCTTCCTATATGTAATAAGTTCGGTCCCTAGCTGCCAAATCAAGGCACACATGCCAAAATAAAAGAGAAAAGTGTCAATCTTCAACAACACCATCCTGCAAGAAAGAAAAATCAGATGAAAGGGTAATTAGCAAAAGTTTTCAAAAAAGTGAAAAAATACATTAGAAAAGTGGGTTTTTAAATTCAAATTCAAATTCAGTTAGCTATTTATGACCAATATACATCAATTAGAATTCATTTACCTCCTCCAAATATCAAGCCTGCACTCTAAGAGACCAAATTCTCGAATTTCTAAGCAAAATTGGCAAAAGAAGCTGGGGCTAGGGCACAAATCTTGAAGGCAGGGTGCAAACGCTGAAATGAGGGCGCAAATACGTTTAGGAGGGTGCAAATACGTTTAGGAGGGTGCAAATGTGTAGAGAAGGGTGCAAATGCTCAGTCAAGGATGCAAAAGCTCTGTCCATGGCGCAAATGACCAGGAAGCCCTAGAAAGTGTTTAAATGATGAAAAATTGTCTTCAAAGCTCCACCAACTCATTCATTTATCTCCTGCAAATAGTAAGATGTTCATGCCATGAAAAAACTAGTTTTCATAAGTTTGTGTGTTGAAATATTGTCAATTGAAGTTGTAACTTGGTGTTTAATTTGAGGAAAAACCGTAGTATCTCATTATATTTGTGGAAGCACTCAAATTTCACTCACTTATCCTTTGCATCCTTCCCAAAATTATAAAATTCCATTCCCAAACCCTTCATTTGCAGAATTTCATATTCTTAAAACTTTCTCCCTAAACCCTAAGCCCTACGTGTTAAATCTACCTAGGCCCCCAATCCCTAAATCCCTATTCTAAATATATCATACTTTTATTCCCTATTCCCTCCCCCATTTCACACATCCCTAGAAAATATTTCCCTCATTGTCCCTTTCTCATCTTCCTTTCCTAATCCCTAGGGTTTTGAAAAAAAACACCATGGCAACTGAAGAAGAAAACACATCATTCAGTGAAGGAGAGGAAACAAAGATAAGGAAGCCACATAAAGGAGGAAGAGTGCTCAGACTTGAACCTTACAACACTAGGGAACTCTGGGCTTCCCCATTATCTGTGACTTATTGTTATGCATAATTATGATCTATGGATAAATCAAATTCCCTAAGTGTGGTGCTAGGCACTTAGAACAACAGATGAAAGACTTTGCTATCAATTTCTCTAACATAAATAGACACACAAGAAGAACCTGCTTGTCATCCAAGCACTTATTCTTATCCTTTTGTCGCTTTTGCTGTCGCTTTCAATCCAACTCAGGTCACTAGATTGTTTCCTGCAAGTATAAACAGAGAACAACAAATAGATTTCAATATACAAATGCCTACTTATATTAATCACTCAAATCGCTTAGATGTGAAACATATATATCATTCAATAATCCATTGAATGAGAAATAGAAGCATAAATAGACACAT
The DNA here is from genome assembly GCA_034641835.2 of Pinus albicaulis. Classification (NCBI taxonomy): domain Eukaryota; kingdom Viridiplantae; phylum Streptophyta; class Pinopsida; order Pinales; family Pinaceae; genus Pinus; species Pinus albicaulis. The sequence continues at coordinate 579,538,407 of CM076573.1, read as the reverse complement.
ATATGGGAGAATGAACAACAATCTTTATTATAGAGTAGAAGGGGGAGGTTACAACCAATGATCGATTTGATGTCACCAGCTCTAGCTTCATCCCAACCTCATCATATCCAACATCACACCAACAACATATCAGTACTTTCACTCTCTCAAATGAGAATCCAATAAAATTTCTTTACCAAAATTCTTCCTTCCCTAGCACTAGGATCTGTGCTCAATTTATAGGGAAACTGATGGTAGTTTCTCAATGAATTACTTTCTAATAGGTAAGACATGTTCCAAAGTTCATAGGTGTTAGATGGACACTTGGATTCAAATTTTGACACATATGGACTCTTCTAGAAGGCACTGGCCATGTGGAGATTCTCGGAACAATGAGAATTTCGCTCCCAGGTGACCAACACACTCTTGAATGTTGGGAAGTGCATTGCAGTGCACCCTTGAATGGAGGAAGTTACATATGCAATGTAGTTAGTCCCTTTAGAGGAAACATTTGTGAGTTCATAAGTGATATAACATATACTTCAAACCTTGGAAATCTCACAATAGAAGCCATAATTGATTTGTTCTTCTCTTAGGGCATATAGCAACTGAAATTTAAGGGGATGATAGACCCTATTTCATTGGTCCTCGTGATGATGTCCAGTTTCACTAGGTCATGGGGGATGATGCCAAAATTGACCTATAAAAGCTGCCCCCTAAAGCATGAAGTCGAAATAATAACAATATTTTTTGAATGAGATGCTTTACGATGTGATGAGATGGAACTAAAGCGGAGTGGTGACCTGCATCAATCTTACAATACATTACATCATGATACTTTAATCTTGATCACGAATTGCTAAGGGAGGAATTCCCATGCTCAACACATAAACTATCTAATAACATGTACATAGTGCACAAAGTCGTCTACATTGGAATGTTTTCCAATACAAACATGCCTACATATATAGGCCCATGTTCAGATGGTGATCTATATGTAAGGTCACCATACAGATGATGTGTACAAAAATTCTGAATTAGCATCCTGGATGGATGAAACTAGATCCGGGGTCTTCTTATCTCATTCACTCGGTCGTTCGGGTACAAGTCTAGCCATGCGAATATATGATTTGTAGTCGAACATGGTAAGACATCGTTTGATTACCAACCAATGATGTGAGCTGTTAACAAACGTGAGAGAACCACCATTGATGTTAATGGCTCTCAAGGTACTGTAGCAAATTTCATAAGGTGTGAATAGATGAATTATGTCGAATGCCAAACAAAATATTTCGGTCAAAGGTCCGGAAGTGAGGATCTTGTTGATGCTGTAACAAGCCTCATGGTACTAGAAGATGATGTTTCTAAGTAATTTTTCTGGATGATGATTTGATGTCGACATGAAGCCACTTTATCGTGAAACGGGAGTTACTAATTTCGGAGACAAAATGTGACTTGATATAGAAATGTTCAGCGATGAATGTCATGAAAATGAAGGTTTATAAGTATTTTAGAAGGATGAGTATTCATTGGATGAATTCTCTTGAACATATCGATGGCACTGAGATGAGTTGGAAGCATTGACCCAAAACCGAAGTGAAGGTATGATGAAGCATAGGTATGAATGAACCGTCAAGAAGATTACCCAACCCAAATAGTCACGATGATGGAGTGAAGTGTCATGTTCAAGTGCGACTTGCTACCGTAAAAGTTCTGTTCACTTTCCCAAATTTTCCCCGATCATTTTTCAACTAGTACCTCTTTATTTTTTAACAAGCTTGAGGAAGATAACATATGCTTGATCTATAATTCAACCCTTCGGGAAAATATGCATCGCTATTTAATAATTTAACGAGTCTAGCGATAAATGAAAATCGATTCTTGCCATAATCGACAAGCCCGTCACTATTTTATGTTTTAATGATGCTAACGACAGTGACAACACAGTCCTTTTTCATATTTAGAGAGTTTGAAAAAGAGGAAAAAATAAAACTCCATAAGTCCTTTTTCGTAAATTTGTCGCTTAGATCCGAAAAAGTGGAAAATGATATATGAGATAACCTCCTAGCCATGTTCGACTAAGGTTTTCCTTTTTTCGTAAATAATTTATCTCAGTTTGGAAAAGGGTTAAACTTATACTGAGTAGATGTCAATTCATTTACTTTGACGAGCTCGAAAAGACAAGTGATCGACAATATTTTCACATTATCGGAGCCTGAAAAGATCTAAAATAAGACTCTAGGGGTTCCTTTTTCGCTGTTATTAAAGCTCGAAAAAGAGATAAAAGTGTGCTTCAAGTCCTTTTTCATTTTTATCTAAGCTCGAAAAATAAGGATAAAAGTACGATTTGTGGTCAAATCATTCTCGAAATAAATGTGCACGAATAATCTGCTATCAGTTGCAAACCTGTTCAGAACAACATCAAATAGATTAAAAATACATGTTTCATGGTAAAAAATGAATAGGAACCATAGTCACAACAATAAATATGATTTGAAAATAATCAAATTACTAATTAAAGAGTTTTACTATTAATTTTTACCATTTGAAAGTTACCATTTGTATTTTCGAGCTTTGAACTTGTTTTTGCCCCTAAACTTCAACTGTTGATTGCGATAAATTCTGTGGACGATTTTCCTCGTCGTTTGATCAAATTTGGTGCCATAAACCTCCTCTTTCCTTCAATATTCTTTTTGTTTCATTTCATTGCAATTTTTTAGGGATTTGGGCCCCTTAGGGTAAATTTATTTTACAAACAGGGCAACGCACCCTTGAATGTCGAAAGGTGCATTGCAGTGCACTGGAGTTGAAGGCCAGGTGCACTTTCAATGCACTGTCCCTTGACTAGGGGTGCGTTGGGCGCATTTCACATTTTTGTTCTTTGCAGTGTGCTCAAATTTTGCCTAATTTTTTGCATGAATTGGGTCCTAATGAATCTTATGGTTGTGTTTTAGGGATTCAACAGACCAAAATGACAATTAATTGGAGGGAAAGAGAACACGAGGAACAAAACATGATTGCCCTAAATGATTCGGGTACCGTAAGAGCCCTCAGAGACTGTGGGTTGCTGAATTACTTCAGATTATATGGTATGAGGCAACATATAGAACTTTTGGAGTTCCTTGTTCGTGCATGGGATCCAACGATTGAGGCATTTCATATCGGGAACAATGTGGTCCCAATTTTAGTGGAGGATATCTATTTTCTGACAGGCTTGTCGAGGAGAGGACTACCCATTTCTCTCTCAAGGTCTAATCTCAGAGGAGAGACGATGAGAGACTATATATTGTAATATTGCAATCCAGGGGCAGAGCCTAGCAAGGATGGGAAAATAAACATCCACGATGTTCATGACTTTCCATTGAGAACCATATTATTCACGATCGAAAATCTTGCTGGTACTGCTACATTCCATGTAGCAAACAGATCTTATATGCAGTATGCACTAGAGTGCATGGAACCAATAGTTTTCAAATGGGTTGAAGTTTTACTTTGTAAAATGAAAGAACAACTGAGCAAGGAAAAGGGAGGAAGGAAGAAAAATTTCAACTATGGTTTGATCCTCATTTCTTTTTCCTTAGAGAGGATTCCACTGATGCAGCCTCAGCATGTGACGCTGGGTATATCTAACCCTAGAGATCCAAGGATGCAGAGATTGGTAGAACTGATGGCCAGACATGCTGATCAATTGACCATTGTGTTCTCGACTGCATTCTTCACTTGGTTCAGGCGACCGATTATCACCATCGATGACTATGCATATGCAGGCGTCGACTTCCGAGGAGATCCAGATTTGGTTTTACCAGAAGGCGCTCAGTGGGGTGCAATTGGTAATAATTTTTTGACCATGTTTTTTGATTTATCTAAGGTTTATACATGTTTTTGTATTTTTATGTTTTCCCAAGACTAAACTAAAGTTTTGATGTATGCAGATGTGGGTTGAGTTCGACCAGTGGGAGATCCAGAGCACGGAGTGGATGAGACAACAGAGAGGGCTGTCGGGAGAGAAATCCTTCAAGATTTGGATATGGCTGAGACTCTTGTTGAGCTTCAGTAGCACATACAAGGGTTGACCTTCAGGATTCCGGATTGCCGGATCGAAGAGTTACCCATGCGAGTGCAACGCCATACTATTGGCGTTCATAACCGCTCGATGCTGTCATTGCTTAGGATAGCTAGATCAGTAGCATGTTATCATGAGCACCACTAGTTTACTTTTGAAATGTTGCATACATTTTGAGGTCAGATGACCAATGTGTCTTGGGCACAAATTTTGTAGAAACCTATAACTATATATCTATTTGATTTCAGTGCTTTCCTATGTTTATTGCACAATCCTATTCAATTATGTGAATGTATCTTTACATGTGTCGCAAATGTCTGTTTATAACATAATTCACTAAAGAATCAGTTAATGTGTTCAAGTTTCTGGAAATGTGTTGATATTGAATGAAATCAAAATGTCTTTCCAAAAGTCAAACTCTTAGGAACGTATGATCCAGTGTTGGATTTCTAACAGTATAAACACTAGTAAGTTGCAGTACCAAAAGTTGTGAGTCTAACCTAATAATTATGTGGTTAATATCAAATGAAATGGCATTAGAGAGAAGTTCGATCAACGTGCTATAATCAACGATATTGTTTGTATATCGACTGATACAAATCCCTTGAAAACTCACTATCTCATCGTTTAGAGCGAAGATGGCCCACACTGCAGAGGATAGATTCTGCATACTATGACTAGCACCATCGGAATACCCAACGAATGGTTCCAAATATCAGAAATCTGTGATGAAATGTAAAGCGGATTACTAACTTCAAGAAAACACTAGAAAAACAAACTAAGAAAGTAAATGCAAATCAATGACATATATAAAATATAATACAAAAGTTTACCACGCTCATGATTAAGCATGGTAACGTTTCAGATACAACCCATTTTGGGGCTGCGCCAATGGAATTCCATTATAATCTACCAACTCGTAGGCACCTTTAGCAAGAAATCTTTTGACAATATAGGGGCCATGCCATAATGACTCAAATTTTCCTGTACCTATTACATCATCTTCCTGATCATAAAGAAGGACTGGGTCACCCTATGAGAATATGTGAGGCTGGACATGCTTGTCGTATTACGCCTTTATACGTCTCTTATTCGCTTCATTGGCCAATTGGGCTTCACAACACATTTCATCAATATGGATGAGGTTAAAAATACATGCTTCTTTAGTAGAGGTGTCAGGTAACAAGTTTATTGCGAGTTTTAACGACGATATTTCACATTGGATTGGAAAGATAGCTTCCATACCATACACCAATATAAAGGGGGTAAATCCGGTTGCGTTTCTCACCGAGTTTCGGTATGCCCACAAGGCCGAGTACAGGATCAAATGCCAATTTTGTTAATGAACTCCTATCATTCGTTGAAGCATTTATTTAATAATATTGTTAATAGCTTCAACTTGTCCATTTGATTGTGGATAATAAGGAGTAGAACTATCATGTGACAGTCGTAATTTGGTAGTCAACTCATTCATCATATGATTGTGAAAATGCGAACCATTATCTGTGACTATAGCCTGTGGGACCCAAAACTGTGAAATGACATGATTAAAGAAAAACAATGCAGTTGTTTGTCCTGTGTTGTTGAATGTAGGCATCGTTTCAGCCCACTTGGTAAAGTATTCTACTGCGACAATAATATAACCACGCCCCCGGACGAATGAGGGTTACAGGTCAAGAAGTCAATGCCCCATTTCGAAAATGGTCCCACAGAGACAATAGGATGCATTGGCACTGGAGGTTTGCAGATTTTACGATCAAATATATGGCACGCATGACAACTTCTGACTGCAAGGATGCAGTCGTGAAATATGGTAGGCCAAAATTAATTGGCGTGGAGTATGTTCTGTGTGGTAGCGTATCCAGACAAGTGTCCACCACAATGGTCTCCTGGAACAGGATATAGTGGCAAAATATTTGGAAATCTTGAATAGGTGCCAAGGCAAGTTTTTCTACATATGAATACTTCACTTCCATATCATTGAAATTACGATTGAAATAATAGATCAGATTTTATATCCCATTTTCTACTTGGACCAATACCATAGCAATGGTCGTACCAACCGTGATGATATATAAGAAATAATCACTCTGATAATTGGGGGGATACATTAATGACGCCCGGACAAGAGTATCCTTGACAACATCAAAAGAAGTTTGCGCAAGCTTATCCCAATTGAAGGAAATCCCCTTTTTCAAGAGCTGAGTAAATACTTTAGCCATTTTGGCATAGTTGGGTATGAACCTCCTTAGGAAGTTAGCCTTTCCCTGAAGTTTCTGTAACTGAAGCAAATTTGATGGCGCAGGAAAATCAAGAATGGCCTGGACCTTTAGTGGGTCTATTCAAATTCCTTCTTTGAGATGATGAATCCTAGCAAATGACCATAACAACCACAAAACACACATTTATGTGGATCGAGGCGTATCTTGTAGTGTCGGAAGTGTAAAAAGATAGCTCTCAAATGCATCGGGTGATCGGTCTGGTTTCGTGAATGCGCAGGTAAACCGTCTAGATAGGGTTGAACAATGTGCTTGATGTCATTGAAAGCATAATCCATAACTCTCTGAAAAGTTTCCCCAGCGTAATTTAAACCAAACAGGAGTTTACGATAAGCGAATGTGCCCCAAGGATAGAGGAATGTTGTCTTATATTGGTCCTCTGGGCGGATATTGATTTGATTATAGCTAGAAAATCCATCCATGAATGAAAATATTTTTCATCTAGCATAATCGTCAATAATCTGCTCGATAAAAGGAGTAGGATAGTTGACTTTTGGACAAGCAAGATTGACATCTCGATAATAGACGCACACTTTGATGGTTCCTTGTTTTTTCATAACAGGAACGATGTTGGAAACTCACTCAGTAAGCGGAACACGGTAAATGAACCCGGCACACAAAAGTTTTTCAACTTCTTCTTTAAAGGCAAGGACCTTCTTCAGATGAACAGGACGAAGATGTTGATGTACCGACTTGACATCAGGGTATATAATAATAGTGTGTACAACGATACTAGTATTTATTCCTGGCATTGCCTTGTAAGACTAAGAAAATACATCATGAAATTCACGAAAGAGAGAGCGATATGTTTCGAGTTGTGATGGAGAATAAGACATGCCGACATGAATGTTTTCTACACCACCGGGTTTGGTCGACATATCGATAGAAATGGTTTCCTCAATATTTGATAAATTTTGCTCGAAATTGACTGCATTAATAGGAAAAGAATTCGAAAAGAATGTTTTGATCGATGGGTGATATAGTTCACTAAGATTATCTTCTTCGTAATCTTGAAGATTAGAGAAATGATGATGATCTTCCCATGGTTCTCCTTCTGCATCATGGATTCCAAAATTTTCTCATCTGTCAAGAAGGTCGAGGAAAAAGGATTAGATGGAGTACTAAAATCTAATGAAGGATCAATCCGAACGACTGAAGGTGATGATTTTGGATTTGTCGCCCAAGCCATATAGATTGATTACTATGTCGGATCATTTGGGCTGGGTGGGAGAAACTCATCCAACATAACAACTTAAGAATCACCCATAATATTCCTTAATCCATATGGAGTGGAAGATATCATGTAGCAGGTCTCTATACTTGCAATTTCTATCGACCTCGTAGACGGCAGTAATGCAAAGGTTCCCATGAGAGTGGAATCCTTTAAGAGTCCTACACCAATGTTCTGAAGTGCGAGTTTGGGTGTGTGAACTACCAGAACACTTCTAGTTACCTGGGAAATAGAGACAAAGAAGGATAGTTGATTGATGACTGTGATGATACCTTTATGTGGAAAGGCAATCATTCTAAAATATGTAGAAATGATCGCAGTCATAGCATATAGCCATAGCCTTACAAGTAAAATATTGTAATCAAGGGGTCCGTCAACGACCTTTACTTCAACATTCACTATTTTTCCCCCTAGTTCAACATGCAGGTTATCTATAATACTGTAAGGCTTATATGTACGTTAGTCGAAAGCTTTCAACTTTGTAGGCTATTGAGATAGGCTCGATGAGCCAAGTGACTTCCAGCAGTTTAGAGACATAATGCACGTAGATGCTCCCTCATCAATAATAGTACAATGAACAAGGTGATTGAGAATATTTACTTGGATGGAGAATTCCAATTCTTCTGGTAATTGCGGCACATAGGCTGTATGATTAAAGACTACAAGATTGGAATCTATTAGATCAATTCCACCAATTTCCAATAACAAAGCCTGCTTCTGGGAGGGAAAAATTTGAAGCGCCTCAAGTGCTAACATAACTGAAGGGGATTGAGCCAAATCTTCAACTATATTATAATTTTGAGTAGCTCAGGCTCGAGGATTAAATGTCAATTTATGACTGACTCCATCCGGTGGCTTGATTGTCAATTTAGGGATAATAGTAGGTGGTATTTATTTCGTAGATGGATTCGTGGTCGAGGTAGTAGGTTGATCAATATCCTGACGACCATAATATTTATTACATGTTGACACGAAAACATCAATCGATGGCTTCATGACAGACAATATAAGCACTTGTGAACTAGAAGTTGGATCCATAACAACCAAATTTGTGTCCGGATTCGGAAATGGGTCTGTCAACACTATGGATGTATGTGAGGTCTTAACCAATTTTGAGACTTCAACGCAGTGAGGACATTCCTGAAAAAAGTGTTCCTCATTACATATTATGCAATGGTAATGAGGTTTCTGATTTCCAGTCGATTGTTCAGATGATCTTTCCTATGGGGTGGAAGTTTTATTTCCTTTGATTTCCCCTTTTTTCTTACTTCCGGGTTGCTTGTCACTTTTGCCTTTGTCAGATGACATGGCATGGATTTAGGAAGAATGTGCAGGATCATATGTAGTAGAGTGATGTGTGCTTGCAGTACCGATCATACCGTCTCTGGCATGAGAGTCATTATATGGAGGAGGAATAGTAAAATTAGATCGCGACGTGTTGGGATTTTTCTCGTAGAGTGTGCCATACTAAGTTTAAATCAAGTCTAAATACTGGGCACGAGAAATGACTTTCTCTTCAGTGTCAATGGCACCCTTAGCCACATCCTCAGTTATATATGGTAACAGGGACTTAATGAAACACTCAAGAAGGAGCTGATGAGGAACAAATGTCTTAACCATTCTACGACGACAACGACGCCACTCATGAATATGATCAGAAATGTGAGTAGCATTAGTCTGTTTAAAATTAGTCAATATTTCTGTTCCAGTTTCATATCGTATGGGTAACTGGAAGTGGGTCAAAAAGACAACAGCTAGGGAAGTGAAATTATCAAATGAAGCTCATGGTAACTCAATGTATCATTTTTTCGCCAGACCAGTTAGCGTATGCTGGAAAAGACATAGTCGAACATAGTCATCATTTAGGGAGTTTGATGAACACCACAAATGATAAGTCATAACGTGCGTCGACAGGTCTTCCCCGAGATTTCCATTGAACTTAGGAATATCCGAGGGTAATTTATGAGGTATCACTGGCCACCAAGGAGCATAGCTGATTGGATCATTGGTGAGCCGGTTTAAATCCGGTGACTCTAAAGTATCAACAAAAGTTAACTGTCGATTTAAGTCGGATTTAGCATAGCCAGGGTATGATGGAATTTCTTGGGAAACAGGCCTTTGAGCACCAGCACAAGGAATCTATTGTTGGTAATCCAGATAGGGGTTATTTTGAAAAGAAAATGCTTGAGGGTTCTATTGACCAAAACCTGGGTAGGCTACTTGTTGAATTGAAGGTTGTGGCATTTGTGCTTTTGGCTACCAAGGGGTCTAACCACTAATATTATAACCCAAACTGGGATAGCTTGGATTCATTTTCGGATAGGTATACCCTGGTTGTGGCTGCGACATCCCATAATATGGTAATCCATCTTGTGAATAAATGATTCCGGATACAGGTGGTTGTTGTAAACCAGCCAAAGGAGTTGGAGTCTGAGGGCCCAATACTTGAGGGTATTGGGTGGAAGGACCCTCCTGAGACGGTTGAGGTACAACAGTTTGAGTCTATAACATGGGTAAGGATGTATTAATAAGTGGAGTTGATGTGGGTGCAACAGGTTGAACCAGTTGATACGAGTGTACAACCGTTTGTGGTTGGATGGGTAGAGTGGGCTGCCACTGAAAAACATTCATTCTGACATTAGGGTGACAAAATAATGATGGAGTACTGTTAAAATGGGTGACCATAGGTTTCCCCGCAGCATGAGGAGTATAATAAAATGGAAAATATTGTTCTCCAAATGCAAGGAGTCCAGTTGATATTGTACTGGATGGAATATACCCAGATGGACTAGCTTGATATTTCCCTGATGATGTGTCTAAAAGATCAAGCCGTTCAGTACTCACTATAGATTTACCAGTTAGAATACCAGATGATGATATTGGTGAAGTCCATGGGTTTGCTGCACCAGAGAAGGTTCCAGATAAATATTGGTAACCAGGTGGGACGGAAGGGCCACCATATAAATGTGACTCTGGTGAAGTTGTGAACATCGACGGGGTAGCAAGAGCAGGTGTTGTCGCAACTGGAATAGATGGTCCAGCCGAAGATGTTGGCTCAGGCATGGTTATTGTATCTACATGAGCTCTAATAGACATAGGATCAACAAAAGCAGAGGTAGGTGATTGAGGAAAAGACTCGTATAGGTAAAGCTCCACCCTAAAATGAGTTGTAGTTAAAGGTGTTTCGTTTTGTGGTATTTATTTAATTGAAATTAAACCAGGTGGAATGATTTTGATGTCAGGCCCAAAGTATATTTCAAGAGGTCGACTGCACGATATGGGAGACTCAATGGCTATAATAGATTGTGGGGCGACCGATACTGGAACAAATTCCGGTTGTTCGACTTCGGGATTCAGATGTTCTAGCAAAAAAGTGAGAGGATCCAGATCAGCTTCTAGTTGAACAATGTCGGGTTCGGGAGGTATGGTCTTACTGATTGGATGGATCATGACCACGGGTAGCTGTGAGGACTCCATCTCGACAACAGTAGATGAACCAGGATTTGTAGAAACAACTTGTGCCAGCTCTGGCACATGTGAGGATGATGTCGCACTAGAGGTACTGATAGTACTATTTTCGATAGAGCGATGTCGCCTTCACCGACCAGAACTGGCTTCCGGTGGTAAAGGTGGTTCCAGTGCTATTCTACGCGAACGATAGGGAAAGGGGTGTTCTTATTCCATGATGACTAATTTATTTTATGACAAAAAACAAATAAACAAAATAAAAGGGGTAATTCTAGGAAAAATGTTTATCAAGTAATTGTGTACTGCAGAATACCTCCTAGCGAACCAAGAAGTATGGGCAGGCAATCTCCCCAAATGCTGTGTTCGGTGTATCACAAGTTACAAGGTGGCTGAATCGGTTCACTATGGATGGATAGCAACCTAAAGTTTTCCTCCCAAATATTCCCGAAGGTACATGGAGGCCCAAGTCCGTATTAGCACTGTCTAATGCGAAACCACACAATGAGAGCACCCCCTTATACTTTTCGTACTAGAACGCTGCCCCATATACCTGAAGATACGTGGACGAGCTCCGATATACTTTCGTACGTGGAGTGAGGTATCACACTCTGAATGTATCGCAAACAAGTTAACGATTGCTTCTATGTTTAATGATGCCTGGACACGTCTTTAGCCTAGACCTTCTAAATGTTATTGTTATGGTTCCAAAGCTTTTTTAGGTAAATTAATGTAAATTTTAAGTTGATATTGTTTGAAAATTTTCCTTTTGAGGTTCACCGCATGATATGATGGAAATTCCTAAAAATTCAAACCAAAATGATAAGCAAACTTTTCAATTTTAGCTTTTTCAATGAAATTCCTAGCTACTGAGGGAAAGAGCAATCAGTTTTGGAGCAAAAAAACAAAGAGAAAAAACTAAAATGCAGCTTTCCTAACTTGTTCCTATGCAACACACACAATTCACTATATGCACATGCATGTTTTTCTTTTCAACTCCCTTAATGTGAATGCAAGAAAGGAAACTATATGCATCAAATAAACAAAAGAAAATGTTTTCTTCTTTGAGAAAGGGGGAATTTAACAACAATTTCTCTTTTAGGAAAAACGAAGAATGGAAGTACAATTTTTCCTATAGGAAATGAAGAATTTAACGACAATTTAATTTAGGAAAAAAAATAGATCTAATGCAGAAATAAAATAATTTGAATTTGATTTGCAAATGATAAATAAAAACACTTAAAGAGACAATGAACAAATTTACTTTTCAAAGGAGGAGGAACCAGGTAAATTCATTGGTCTCTAAGAGGTATTAGACAGTTGGAAACACAACAAACAAATGGTCGAGAATGATGGAAATGAAAAATTTGAATGGAATTTGGTTGGTTGAGGGGGCAACGCAGTCCCTAAGGGGAGACAGTGCATTGCAATGCACCCCTGAGTGGGAGACTGTGCACTGTGTCTTAACCAACAGTGTGTTGGGCGCAACAATGATTGAAAATGAAAGCTACAGAACACACGTATAATGCAATTCTTTCATTCAAAAGTATAATAACTGAAATTAGATGCTACTAATGAGGATTAACAGAGGAAAAAACACCAGGAATGATAGGAAACTCCCCAGTGGAGTCGCTAATTTGTTATGCATAATTATGATCTACGGATAAATCAAATTTCCTAAGTGTGGTGCTAGGCACTTAGAACAACAGATGAAATCATTTTCTATCACTTTCTCTAACATAAATAAACACAAAATGATAGAAGAACCTACTTATAATACAAGCGCTTCTTCTTCTCCTTTTATCGCTTTTGCTGTCGCTTTCAATCCAACTCAGATCGCCAGATTGTTTCTTGCAAGTATAAATAGAGAACAAAAAAAAGATTGCAATATACAAATGCCTACTTATATTAATCACTCAAATCAATTAGATGTGAAACATATATATCATTCAAGAATCCATTTGCTGAGAAATAGAAGCATAAATATATACATATATGGGAAAATGAACAACAATATTTATTAAAGAGTAGAAGGGGGAGGTTACAAACGATGATAAATTTGATGTTACCAACTCTAGCTTCATCCCAACCTCATCACACCAGCAACATATCAGTACTTTCACTGTCTCAAATGAGAATCCAACAACATTTCTTTACCAAAATTCTTCCTTCCCTAGCACTAGGATCTGTGCTCAATTTATAGGGAAACTGATGGAAGTTTCTCAATGAATGACTTTATAATAATAGGACAGACATGTTCCCAAGTTAAAAGGTGTTAGATGGACACTTGGATTCAAAGTTTGACACATATGGATTCTTTTAGAAGGCACTGGCCATGTGGAGATTCCCGAAACAATGAGAATTCCGCTCCTAGGTGACCAACACACCCTTGAATGTCGGGAAGTGCATTGCAGTGCACCCTTGAATGGAGGAAGCTACATATGCAACAGAGTTAGTCCCTTTAGAGGCAATGTTGGTGATTTCATAAGTGATATAACATATACTTAAAACCTTGGAAATCTCACAGCAGAAGCCATGAATGATTTTTTCTTCTCGTAGGGCACATAGCAATTGAAATGTAAGGGGATGATAGACCCTATTTCATTGGTCCTGAGGATGATGTCTAGTTTCACCAGGTCATGGGAGATGATGCAAATTGACCTATAAAACTTGCTTCAAACATGTTGGTTTTTATGATTTTTGTGAGAAAGTGCAGAAGGTCAAACACCATCCCATGTTGATTAGACTCTTCATATCTGGACTCCATAACAACCAAGTCAAATTAGCTAGTGTCACTTTTACTCTATCCACCGCCATTATTTAAAATGATACAGGGATCCGAAATGTAGGGGAGAAGTGGTTTAAGAAAGGTAAGTTGAAGAAACAGGACTTTGAATTCTTCCTAAAACCAAGGCACCAAAATCAAACAAAGAAGTTTTTTTTTCGTTTTTCTCACCTCCTAGACAAATATGCTTCAATGATTAAAATAATCATGAAGTATTTTTCATGTGAATGCAGATTTTGAAGGCTCTATTCCTATCACATCTGTCTCCTAATGCATTTCATTAGGGCAAGGATGCTTAACATTCCTTATTATCTTTTTTGGAGTATAGATAAGATGGCATACATTGCCCAGAAAAAGGAAATTGAACAACAAATGAAAATCCTATTTCATCATTCCCTCATAAAAATCATAGTCCTCCACCATCTCAATCACCTAAACATTGCATGGAGCACCTTCATAGCTAATGACATTTTCAATGAGCCATCTGCTCAACATGTACAAAATGTCCCTTCATCATTCCAGCCATCCACTTCCATCCGTTCATCTCAACCCATAGCACATTCATCATCATAAAATCATTCCCTTTCACCTCCTTCATCTCCATCTCATCATGATTTTGGGTCACCTAGAAAGATTGAGGACATTGAATCTAAATGGTCTAGTATGGTTGAGATTGAGCCATTGCCAAAAACCTACCAGAGAGGCTATAGGCATGTGTTCGCTTCACTTGGAGTGGAAGGGGCCATGCCTTATACATCAACACAAAAGGTGGACAAAGGTAAGGAGAAGGTCATTGAGCCAATCATTCATGATGAGGAGGACACTCATGAAACAGAGCAAGAATTTTAGCTGGTTGAACTAGGTGAGGATGATAATGAAAAATTCACTGATGCAACCATTAAAGGTAAGGATGTCAATATTAAGGAGCTTCAGAATAATCTTTACAGGGATAGATATGTTATACACTTCATTGAGCAATAAAATGAGCAATTGAAGACAAAATAGGTCATTGATGAGGTTAAGTATTTCACTACTCAAAGGGAGGTAGAAAAGGCCAAATCCATGCTAGATGAAACAATGGAGTAGGGAATACTTGATGATGAATATGAACATGTACCAAGACAAAGACATAGAACTAGAGGGCTGAAAAGAGCTCTAGCTCTAGAAAGGCAAATGGAAGTTGAGCTTGTTGATCAGCTAACCCTTAATGAGCAACTTACTATTGTGATCAATGAGAACACAGAGCCATGGCTTGATAGATCCAATCAACACTTGGAGAAGTTGATAGAAAAGGAAAATAAGGATAATGACTTGTTGAGGAGGAAAGTCAAACATCAGGCATGGAAGGAGAAAATTACATTGGCCGAAGCTCAAAAGAGCAAATGCCAAAATTGAATATTTGACCATGAAGGAGAAAAAGAAGTTGGACATCCTTGATGAGGCTTCCCTCCAAGATTAGACACATCATCATCAGCCATTCCAACAATTTTGAGGCATTTTCTAACTTTTTGTCAAAATCTGGAAATCTCTGTGTTTTTTGAGACAGACTTTTAGCAGAAAATTGGGCATTTGCGCATCGCCCTAGGCACTACGGAAATAATTGGGACATTTTTTGAGTAGAATAAAGGCATCATTGGATTCCTAATGACCCATGCATCTCATAAAACCATGTTTCCAACCTTATTTTGCAATTTTGATAGGTGAAAAGCTCAAAAAACCATCAAAAAATCACCTTTTTGCCCCTTTTTTGACCTAGGCACTGCAAAAATACCAGTATTGGGAGAATGACCTTTTAATGGGGCAAATGAACTCCATTTTTAGAACTTGAGGCATATTCAGAAAGAGGACAGACAAGGATTTCCAACAAGCTATCTTGGGTCTGATTTGGACACCTGTAGGTCAGCCAAAAGTGGCCCTAAACATGGAGGCTGGAAATAACACTACCAGGGCACAAATGCACAGTGGAGGGCGCAAATGAATAATTTGCTGATTTTTTCCAGGTTTCTTTGAAATTTTGACTTTTATTCAAGAAATCATGTTTCTACTCATGTAATTAATGATAGTAAATGTAATTATGTCAAGGATGAATTATCTAGGGGTAGATTCATTGGGTAAAATTCATCATTGAGTCATAATGAATCAGTTGAATGTAATTAGGTATGAGTCACCTAGACCATCTTACACTCCAGATTTCAGTTCATTATTTTGTGGATCTCATCCTCACCTCATGGATTCGACCCCTGAGGATGAGTGAATGATGTTTTGATGTCTATTTAGCCCCTTTCTTCACATTAAGAAAGGGTTGGAATCAATTTTGATGTTTTCTTATTGATCAAGGAACTATTGTACTCAGTTTGGCCAGCTAATAAAGAGGAGTTGCAGTGATTTTATGGGATACTTGTGGTATGATGTTTATCATTGTCTTTTCTTCAGTTTCATATGCTAGAATGTATTGTATTCATGTGCACTTCATCTCTATGGTATGATCTCTTTCAAGTTTGATAATCAGAACACATGCTTGTGCATGCTCTATTTTTGGGGAATTGATCATAGTTTGCCTATTTTCTTCTATCTAGGAAGAATAAATCTCCCATGCTCTTCCTAGCTTTTCTTCAGTCTAAAAAACATTCCATCATAATAATCTTTAAGTGATAAGCCTTGTGCCTACCTTTCCCTATTGATCCCTGTAACCCTTTCTCATTTGTACTGACCTAGCTCCCTTGACCTAATTTCTTCATTCAGTGATAACCAAACCAAAATCAAATCAAAAAAACCCCCTGCACTCAATATCTAGCCTAAAAAACTTAATTTCTCCATCCCTCCTGGCTGTGAAACTTTTGGAGAGAGTCCTCTCCGACTTGATAGGGCTAGCTATCAAGTCAAAATCTTGGTCTATGGTTACCTACGTTGGGATTCCTTCTTCAGACTTGGGAATCTGGTGGAGTGATAACACATTACATAAATGAAAAATTCTTGGATGATACAAATGAAAAAACTTCCTTTCTATATATAGGATTCCATGGGTTCACAATATAATCCTAGCTGACCTAACAATAATAATGTAAGGGCACAACAATAACAATAATGGGCTTTTATGGGGCAAAATAATAACAATATGGGGGCTACAAGGGTACAACAATAACAATAAGGGGGCTACACTAACAAAAATAAGGGACTACTCTAGTAATATATGGACCTAACATGCCCCTCTCCTTCAAAAAAGTGTTGTCCTCAATGCTTGAGTAGCTCTGGATGCTTCTATATAAAATTATCGTCCTCCCATGTGGAATCTTCAGTGGGTAAGTTCTTCCACTTGATGAGATACTATGAAATTGATCGATTTCGTAGCTATCAAGTTCTTGTTTCTGTGACTGCTTCAGGTTCCAATATTATTTTTCCTTCCTCATCAAGTTCTTACAATATTATTTGAACTGGAAGTTTGTCACCTATAACCTTGTTTAAGCATGAAACATGGAAAACTGGGTGCACTCGAGAAGAAGCAGGAAGCTCTAATTTTTATGCCATAGTACCAATATTTTGCAACACCTTGTAAGGACCATAGTACTTTGGTGATAATTTATTATCCTTTTTAGCTTTCTTGAGGGACATTTTTTTGTATGATTGTAGCCGTAAAAATATCCAATCTCCTACATCAAAAATTCTCTCGCTGCGATTTTTATCTGCCTGTTGTTTCATTCGATTTTGTGCCAAATTTAGGTTATCCTTTAAGAGTTGGAGAACTTGTTCTTGATGATTGAAGTGATCTTCCATTGCTTGAACCTTAGAATTTTCTCTGGACGGTGGATGATATCCATAAAGTGCCATAAATGGGGTCATTTTTGCTGCAGTATGGAAGGAAGTGTTATACCACCATTCAGGCAGAGGTAACCACTTAACCCATTGTGTTTGTTTATCAGATACAAAACAACGAAGATATCCTTCCAAACATTTGTTCACTATCTCAGTTTGCCCATAGGATTGATGATGATAAGATGAGCTATGAGCTACTTGAGTACCCAAACAAGAAAATAATTCCGTCCAAAAATTTCCAGTGAAAATGGGATCTCTGTCGCTTACAATAATCTTTGGGTTTCCATGTAGCTTTTGAATTGTTTCCATAAATGCAGTAGCAACTGTACTTGCTTTAAATGGATGAGATAACACACAAAAGTGTGCATACTTGGTAAGCCTATCAACTACCACCGTGATGACACTCTTTCCTTTGGAATTAGGTAAAATTGTGATAAAATCCTATGAAATCTCCTCCTAACGTTGACCTGGAATGGATAAAGGCTGTAGCAGACCCGAGGCCTTAATTATATCAACTTTATTTTGCTGGAAAACCAAACATTACGCCACAAAATTTTGAATATAATATTTAAGGCCATCCCAAAAAAATTCTTTCTTCACCCTGTGGTAATTTTTAAAAAATACTCAGTGTCCTCTTAAGGGAGAGGTGTGCAATTCCAAAATAATATTTTGTTTTAGTTGGGAATTATTACAAAGATATAAGCGATCTTTGTACCATAAAGAATTATTTTTCCAACTAAATGTATCAAATGTACTGGGATGTCGCTGCAACTTTTGAATGAGTGTACACCCTTCTTTGTCATTCTTCCATTCCTCCCTTGCTTCGGTTATCCAATCTGGTTGGATAATAGAAATGGCACAAAGCAATGCTTCTGCCTCCTCATAGTTTTTTGAGAGTGCATATACAACAGCATTTAGCTTCCCTTTTTTATAGATGATTTCAAAGTCATAACCCAACATCTTTGTGACCCATTTTTGCTGCTCTTCTGAAGATAATATTTGTTCCAAAAAGTATTTAATACTATCATGATAATTTTTTACCTTGAAGTGTCTTCCCATTAGGTACGGTCACCATTTCTTTATTGCATGTAGTATTGCCAACATTTCCTTCTCATAAATAGCATTTTGTAAATAATTTCCTTTGATTGGACGACTTTCAAAAGCAATGGGTCTTCCTTCTTACATTAAAACAACACCAATTCCATTTCATGAGGCATCACATTCCACAATAAATGTTTTTGTGAAGTCTGGCGTAGCTAAGACCACTTCTAGGCACATTGACTCTTTAAGATGTTGAAAGGCCTTGGTTGCTTCAGGAGTCCATGAAAATGCATATTTCTTCTATAATGTTGTTAAAGGTGCTGTTATTCTCCCATAATTTTAACAAACTTGCGATAATACCCTGTTAACCCGATAAATCGTCACAATTTCTTTATGGTTGTGGGGACTTTCCATTCCTTATTGGCTTTAATTTTTTTAGGGTCTACCTTAACACCCTCCTGAGATACAATATGACCCAGATGTTCCACCTCTTGTACTCCAAAGAAACATTTGGAGGTTTTTTATATAGTTGTTTCTCCTCCAATAGTTTGAGCACCCTGTCAACATGTTGAACATGATCCTTCCAAGTCTTGCTGTACATTAGTATATCATCAAAAAATACTAACACAAATTTTCTAAGGAATGGTTTGAAAATGGAATTCATCAATAATTGAAATGTAGAAGGTGCATTGGTAAGGCCAAAAGGCATGACCAAAAATTCATAATGATCCTCATGAGTTCGAAATTTTGTTTTTGGAATATCTTCAGTCTTCATTCTAATTTGATGATATCCTAAATGAATATCCAAATTGGGAAAATAAATTGCTCCATGTAATTCATCCAATAATTCATCAATCAAAGGAATGGGAAATTTATCTTTACTAGTGAGCTTATTGAGCTCCCTATAATCCAGACACATGTGCCATGATCCATCCTTCTTGTGCACCAATACTACTGGAGTAGAGAAATAACTTTTACTAGGTCGAATCATTCCAGCCTCTAATATTTCTGTAATCATATGTTCAATTTTGCTCTTTTGGACATAAGGATATATGTAAGGCCTGATGTCTGGAGGGACACTTCCTGGAATCAAATGAATAACATGATCATGATCACAAATTTGTGGAAGTCCTTTGGGAGTTTCAAACACCTTGGAATGATTGTCCAAGACTTTTTGGAGATCTGGAGAAATAGATGATTTTGATGTTGGAACTTCTAGTGAGCATAATTGTGAAATTGCACCTTGTTGTTCTTTCTTCAGAATATTTTTCATGACATTAGATATTATTATCTTTCCCATCTTGCTTGCGATACCCTGTAATTCAACTTCCTCTCCTTCTGAAAAAAAATTCAAGAAAAGTTCTTGAAAATTAAAAGCTACCGTCCCCAAAGATTGTGACCATTGTAATCCTAGTACAACATCAACACCTCCCATTGGAATGGAAAGCATTAGAATATTCAATGCATATTCCCTCATGGTTGGCTTGATATTATGGCATTTTCCAGAGCAATTTATAGTTCCTGGATTTGCAACCATCACTTGACACTCAGGTGCTGGGTATATGAAGAAATTCAATTCCTTAGCTACCTTACAATGAATAAAATTATGGGTACTACTGAAATCAATCAACACTATTACATTTTTATTCTTGAATTGTCCTTCTATCTTGAGAGTTTGAGGAGTGTTAATTCCTGCCAATGCATAACAGGATATGGTCAGACTCATTTCTTCTTTCTCTATGGCTGGTTCCTGATGTATATCCTCTTCTTTTGAAGTTTGTTGCTCATTTTCTTCCTCCGCTTCACAATCTATGTAAAATAATTTATTCTCAACACACTTGTGACCTTTAGTGTATTTTATATCACAACTGTAGCAAAGCCATTTTTCTCTTTTTTCTTCCAATTGTTGTGGTGTCAACCTTGTCAGTTGTGGAAATCTAGGAGTAGCAACACTTCCTAGTGATATGCTTCCTTGTCTCCATAATTTTACTTTCAATTTTTATTGCCAACCTGAATGCCTTCTCCAATGAATTAGGTTCCCAAAGGTGAACCTCATATTGGATTTTATCCTTTAAATTCCCTATGATGACATCAATCCTGTGTTCCTCTGGAATATCAGTTACCCTTATATTCAATTTTTGTAAGTCCTCAATGTGCTCCAACATTGAACGCTTTTGTTTGAGATTTATCAATTGGATAAATAAGGTGTTTCTCTTTGTATCATCATAATGTGCTATCATTTCCTCCATAAAAATTGACCAAGCAACAATTTTTTTATGAGAGCAAAGCCATCAATACCATAAAAATGTATTTTGTTCTAAAGATAAAGTTTCAATGCATACCTTTTGTGTGTTTTGCACATAATGGATATCAAAATATTGCTCCATCTATAGTATCCATGTTACGAGATCCTTGCCATCAAACTTCCTCATATCAATATTTGGAATATGGTGGGTCTTCAATCCAACATTAGAGTCTATGAAATCACGCTTAACATTTATTTTGTTCTCATCATGAGTTTCCTCTACTACCTTTTCGCCATTAGGAATCATGTCTTGTATCAACTTTGTCAAACCTTCCTCCAAACCTTCCATGTCTTCTTTTATATCATTCTTCATGTCTTCCGTGTTGTCTTTCATTTTTTCATCGATCTTAGCTTCCATGTCGTGCATCTTAGCTTCCATGCTATCCATATTAGCTTCCATGCCATCCATCTTAGATTCCATGCCATTCTTCAAACCATCCATCTTAGCTTCCATGCCTTTCTTCAAACCATCCATCTTAGCTTCCATGACTTTCTTCAAAACTTCCATTTCATTTTTTGTTACTCTTTGCAAGAGCGAAATTTGGTGCACTTGGTCTTGCAATTTTTATATATCATGTTTCACTTCTTCCTCTTCATGAGTCATAGTAGAGCCTTTTGAGGGCGTAATGGGTGTTGAATTATTTTTAGGGTCCATTATAGAGCCCAATGCTGATATTTATTCTTCAATATGCCCTTGGAATCACTTCAGACTAATTTTTCAAACAATACTTATGAAATTTGAAAAAAAAATACACACCTTTTTCTTGATTTTGAGGAGCTTGATATTGAAATTGATGTATCACTGTAATTTTGGATCCCTGAGATTTTATCTTCAATCCTTTAGTAGCCCTCTGAATCTTCTTTCCATTGCCACAAGTCTGACCTGATTTGGATTTTTCAAGACAAAGTTATGCCCAGTCTCCCGTAGTGACCTAATTATGGACTGGTTCAGTATAAAAACTTGTACGACGTTCCACATGTCACTGTTTCCTCCTTCGGCTATGAAGTTGATACATAGGAAACTATAGTCCGTTTACTTTCGGCTACTTTTTACACAATTCCAATCTGATGCTCAGAGAGTGAGTTATGATGATTTTCCCAAGGTCACCTCTTTGAGATGAAATTTGGGAGCCTGCAAAAACCCTAACTTCCACAGATCAAATCTCCGAAAATATTGCGAAACAAGATCTGAAATTTTTACACGAAGTTCCTTAGGATTTCTTCGCAAACAGGTTTTTTTTTTTTAACCTTCTGAACCTTCGTAGAAACAAAGTTATAGAGAAAATTCCACGATGACCTGTTTGAAGAGAAAAACCCTAAAATATAAAGCTCTGATACCAAATGTTATGAAACCAACTCCTAAAATAGAGGAAAAGAGAGATACACGCCTTATAAATCAGCCACTTCAAGGGGGAAACCTCCTTTACATTAAATAAATGGACAATTATTGGATGATACAGACGAAAAAACCTCCTTTCTATATAAATGAGTCCATGGGGTCACAATATAATCCTAGCCGACCTAACAATAATAATGTAAGGGAAAAACAATAATAATAGTGGGATTTTATGGGGCACAAAAATAACAATACGGGGACTACAGGGGTACAAAAATAACAATGAGGGGGCTACACTAAAAACAATAAGGGACTACAATAGTAATATAGGGACCTAACACATACACTAAGACTGGGAATTACGTTTGTTGCAGGTTGCAGGTGCTTCATTGCCCCCCTGGTATGCAGATGCATGATTCACAACCTTAAGAGTTGTTACAAATCTTGTGTGATATTTAAAGAGCAACAATTTTCTAAACCATTTGTCAAACTTTAGCAACACTTCCAATCTCCAAGAAAAGGATATATACATGGGTTGGCAGCTAGTTCAACATGCTTACATTGACATTACCCAATTATCCTTTCCTGCTTAGCAACCCTTGTAAAATTCAAGAATTCAGACATTTAAAAAGACAATATAGACGAAGTACTTGAAGTCACAATCAAGACATATTTGGTTCATATTAAGAATGAGATGAATCAATGTCATCCGACTGAGGAAGAAAAATTGGTTATGCCATTTGTTAGAACTTCGAGCTTGTAAACCAAGTTCTGTAACCAGAATGAAATTTAACTTAGAAAAATTATCATAAAATACCTTGTTGTACTACATAAAGACCCCATTGGAGAGATTCATGCTCTTCAGGAGATTGTTCAAGGTACTTCAGGACCTAATAGACCAAAATTTACATTTCTTGGTAAAACACTGTGGCTAAAGACTAGTGTTATAAAATTCAAATTACTCCAAACGAATAGTCTAATATCCCTAATATTAATAAGATCTATGTCTATAACCTATCATATTTCCTGCTAAAGCTACCCTTGCTTTGATAAGTTTGTAAACAAGGACAATGGATAGCACTAGATATCATAATGAACACAAATAGGTTCATGATAACATGAACTTATAAAATTCAGTCAAACTATAGTGCATAATAATGAATTGTTACAAAATAATAACGAGAATAATAAACAACTTACTTGTTTCTCCAACCTACAAAGAGGGCTTCCTATCTACCCCAAAAAGCTTTCCCATAAAACAGTTAGGAAAGTGCAATGATCATACACTAGAACACAAAGATGGAAAATAAAATTCCATGAGATATATATTACATTTTAAGAAAATGCTTTTATGCTTGAAATGTTACAAGGAGTCACAATATGTTAGCTACTTTTGTTATGATTATAATTTATTTATGCATAAAGACAATTACATGCATTAAAAAATTGAACTAACTTGTAATTTCATTCATTAATATGTGTGTCAATCACAAGTTCGCCAAATGCACAAATCGTTATTAGACGATAAAATCCCCACTAAAATTTCAAAATATTTTTTTTTGTGTCTTTTCTATAAAAGGTCATTCAAAAAAATCAAATGCAAGGGCACATGATCATGAATTAGCACATCAGTAAAAATTTGACAAGTAACAATAGTAGCATTCCGCTTCTTGCCATTAAGCCAATGGATTCACAAAAAACTATAAAGCTTCCAACCTCGTAATGACTACACCATATACAACCTTTATATACAAGATTAAGTTGCTCCCAATGTTGTGCATGGTTGGACTAGGTTCACACTTGAATATAGAGTGGACATGTCATGGCAAGGGTGAATTTTTTTTAACAAGTGCAGTGTATATCAATTTTCCTTTGTACAACATGTCTTTAGGTAGAGGTGTACCTCATTTATATCTTTTTAGATGCAATGTAGAAGGTTATCACCCCCATTTTCTGCAAACGACACCTGCAATTCAGGAAATAAAAACACATAGCATTAAGTTACTCGAACATAATGTTTGATACACGAAAAATAAAATAAAAACAAAAATATAAATCTACATGTGCATTTTTGTACCTTCTGTGCTTCAAGTAAATAATTTAAAATTTTGTGCTTCACATTGTTGAATCCACATTTTTTGGAAAAGTTATGAGCTTGTACCATGCTGCATGGGGGCTATACATGGAACCTCTGTTTTGAAACACTCTAAAAGTTAGAAATTTGAACCCTGAACACTTTTAGGACCATATTTATGTTATGAAACCAACTCCAACAATAGAAGAAAAGAGAGATCAACACCTTAGAAATAAGCCACTTCGAGGGGGAAACCTCCATTTAATTACATAAATGAACAATCCTTGGATGATACAAATGACCAAAACCTCCTTTCTATATATAGGAGTCCATGGGGCCACAATGTAATCCTAGTTGACCTAACAATAATAATGTAAGGGCACAGTAATAACAATATGGGGGTTACACTAACAACAACAAGGGACTATACTAGTAATATAGGGACCTAACAATTTGGCCATCCAAGACCGATGAGGTAACCTCTCTTTCAAATCCAAACAATGTTAATCAAAAGAGTCTTAATCTAATAGGAAATGGAGAGACTCGAACGCTCGTCTCCTTGAAGAGAAATGATTTTCTAAATCGTCTATCAACCTTTGACACCACTTCCAATCTATAGGAAAAGGATATATACACAGGTTTCCAGCTAGCCCAACAGGATTACATTGGCATTACCCAATTACCCTTTCTAGCTTAACAACCCTTGTAAAATACAAGAATTAATACATTTAAAAAGAAAATATAAACGAATTACCTGAAGTCGTATTCAAGATAAATGTGGTTCATAGTACGAATGAGATGAATCAATGTTCTCCGACTGAGGAAAACAAATTGGTTAAGTCAGTTGTTAGAACTTCGAGCTTGTAAACCAAGTTCTGTAACCATAATGAAATTTAGCTTTGAAAAATTATCATAAAATACCTTGTTGTACTACATAAAGGCCCCATTGGAGAGGATGAACACTCATCAAGAGATTGTGAAAGGTACTCCAAGACCTAATAGACCAAAATTTACATTTCTTTATAAAACACCATGTCCAAAGACTTTTCAAAGTGTTACAAAAGTCAAATTACTCCAAAAGAGTAGTCCAACATCCCTAATATTAATAGGATATATGTCTATAACCTATCATATTGCTTGCTAAAGCTACCCTTGCTTTGACAAGTCTATAACCTAGGATAATGGATAACACTATATATCATACTGAACACAAATAGGTTTATGATAACATGAACTTATAAAATTCAGTAAAAATATAGTGCATAATAACGAATTGACAGGTCCAAATCACAACAAGAATAACAAACAACTTACTTGTTGCTCCAAGCTACGAGAGAGCTTCCTATCTACCCCAACAATATTTCCTATAAAACAATTAGGCAAGCACGATGATCATACATGAGAACATGGAGATAGAAAATAAAATTCCATGAGAGATATATTAAATTTTAAGAGAGTGCTTTTATGCTTGAAATCTTCCAAGGAGTCAGAATCTTTTAGCCATTTTGGTTATGATTATTATGTATAAAGGCAGTTTACATGCATTAAAAGAAGGAACTAACTTACAATTTCATCCATTAATATGTGTGTCAATCACAAGTATTCCATAGTTATAACAAGGGGTTATCTCAACCAGTTGTTGTTGTTGTCGTCAATGTCAGCTAAACAAGTTGTTAATATCACTGGCATTTGGTCAGTTCACTACCGGGTAGAGAATGCCCCTGGATCTCTACCAGGGGCACACCAACTTATTGAATGTTCATTAGGGATTCCATCCACCAATGCAATAGGAGGTTGTCCTTGGAGCCAAATAACTTTATTAAACATACCCCAAAACAAAATAAAAAAATAATAGAGTTGTGATTGATTTTTTGTAAATATTTGATACCTATGAAATGATTCTAATGGATTATAATTGATTGTATTCTATAAAATGCCTCATTTGGGGCAACACGCAATGCAAGGTGGCCCTAAGATAAAGTTACCTTGCTACTTGCTTCACATTTGTGATGACGAAGCTAATATAATGTTTTTTTGGAACAACAGAGTGTAAATTCTTGTATTTATATGGGGATACATTACGTTTGATTCAAGTTTAATATTCTTAAATTTGGGAATATAAATTCAATTCATTCACAACATAACATAAAAATAAGGAAAGAATAAAGCTACAATACTTCTGATTTTCCAATGCATTTTAGCTCACAAAAACCTGGGAATCCCTATTCATTTGTTCCAAAAATACCCCTAAAAAAATAGAGGGTCTCTGATATGCATTCATGGAATCCAAAATGTTCTAGATACAGGAAGATCAATTACCCATTGAGCAGAACAACGACAAATGTCCAAAGACCATAATTAGGATGTCATAACCATGAGACCAAACCCTTTAATTCAATTCATTCACAACGTAGCATAGAAAGTAGGAAAGAACAAAGCTACAATAACTATAATTATCAATGCATTTTAGCTCACAAAAACCTGGGAATCCCTATTCATCCGTTCCAAAAATACCCCTATAATAACCTAGTGTCTCTGAAATGCATTCGTGGAAATGAAAAAGTTTATAGACAAATGAAGATCAATTACCCATTAAGAAGAACAATGATAACTGAGAAAGGTTAGAATCAACTTGTATTTGTTTGCTTAATGAAGTAAAATAAATGGGTGGATTGAAAACAATTTTCAACACTAAATGTTGCTTGAAATTCCAACATAAGATGTCCCAGTTAAATGTTCAAGATTTACGAAGTTGTTTTAGGTTTCTACTTTTAAACCTACTAATTGTTGGTCTAATTCACTTAGGGAAGGATAAGGCGCAAAGTGCAGATTGGGGTGAATAATAACGGTGGAAAGAATTAGCAACACCGCTTTTAGAATTTTTTGCTTCTAATTGAGAGAGAAGACATAGGGGTTCCAATATTAATAACCCAATCCCCCTTCAAAACGTCCCTAGGAAGAATATCGATAAAAAAATTGAATATATCAGTTATGGTAATTGCCGCGACTATATCATTTTTCTGCAAGATTTGTTGAGAGTAACTTCATTGATCAACATCTCGAACGCCTTGGCAAACACAATGACTCGTATGACCTCATTATTTTCTAGATTCTCTCGAGAGGGAGGTTGTATAAGCATATTAATGATGATAAGTTCAAGTGACTGTGCTTTTCTATATTTGTATAGAATTGACATGTAACATATAAAAAAATTAATTAATTTACTATGAGTTATAAATAATATAAATCTATATCAATTTTATATAGAGAAAAAATTAAATTATATATATATATATATATATATATATATATAATTTTGTATTAAACATTAAAAGAACTAAAAATCTCTATCATACCTTAAATTAGAGATAAATGAGAGAGAGAGAGAAAGAAATATCTTTCTTTTTCTCTCTCTCTAATTTATCTCTAATTTAAGGTATGATAGAGATTTTTAGTTCTTTCAATGTTTAATACAAAATTGCCATGTATTATTTTAAAAAGTATTCAATAACAAAACAATTGAATGTATAATGTGTATATTTGTGTGTGTGTATATATATATATATATATCTTTCTTTATTTCTCTCTAATTTATCTCTAATTTAAGGTATGATAGAGATTTTTAGTTCTTTCAATGATTAATACAAAATTGCCATGTATTATTTTAAAAAGTATTCAATGACAAAACAATTCAATGTATAATGTCTACATTTGTGTGTCTCTTTCTCTCTCTCTCTCTATATCAAGAGAGACATGTAACATTTATAAAAATATTAATAACAACAATTTTTTTATCCATTATACAAAAAAAATTATAATTAAAATATTTTTTTTAGTATTGTTCAAAACGAGCACAAACTTATCTTAACTCCGGATTTACAAGGAGCAGATAAGAATCAATCAAATCTCTCAAATTTACTGAGAGCATAGAAAAATCAAACGTGAAGGTGCAAACCTTCACTTAAGTTTTGGATGGAAAAAGTGATTTATATTTTGGGAGATTTAATTCCTCTCAACAATTAGTAGATCTAAAACTATAATAAAGCTATGCTAATATATATATATATATATATATATATATATATATATATATATTGTTACGTAGGTAAATCCTCTCTGCGGACATAGACGATCCCTCTAGCCCTGGAGTGGGTCTAGTAACAAAAGGACAAACTAGAGTGTAGGCTCCTAATTACTGAATGAAATAGACATGATAGATCAACCTACTTAGATTCCAACGCTATCATCGTAGCTGTTGTAGTGGTGGCCTCTTGATTCCTGTCTCGGCAAGTCACGATCCTTTCACAACGATGCTTGGATAACTGCAAAAAATCAACAAACAAGAGCATCATACAAAACAACAATCTCATTCATAATTACTAACCAGTCAAGGAGGGTTAAGCATATTGCATTAATAAAACACATCAACACGATATGAGAACCAGACAATAGTTATGCATATGTATTAATAAAGAAAGAGTTACAACCAAGCCTTGACGTCGCAGCCTCCTTCAGTGGGGTTCAGTTGAAGCGTGTCTCGATGAATGTCAGGGAATTCAGACGAGATGAAGGCACAAGCCTAAGCTCTCTCAATAAGGGACTCTTCCGTTTTATCTTGAAAATAAATCTCTCCAGCGTTTCTGCTTCTTCATTTCAGCTCAGCTCAGCTCAGCTAGCTTCATCAGTGGAGGATGAGCTATATTTATAGAGGGAGAGGAGGAGGTTGGGATCCCTAATATGGTGGAAAGGAGGCCTTATCTCATGGGAGGTTTCCCCAAACGGTGGAAACAAGAGGCCAAAGGAGGAAGTTCATGGTTATTTAGTCGAACCACTCCCCATGACTCATCCACGAAGTTGTTATGATCGAAAATTCACCTCTATTTTTAAAAAAATTTCCATAAACAGATTGGCGCATGCAACTAACTGAGACAGAGTACCAACTGGTGTGGGGGCCAGTGTTAATCTGCCTCATCGGCGCAAGGGCATAACTGGCTACCACCGCCAAGGAAAAAACATGTGTTTTTGGTGGTCTGTTCGAGAAATGGTCAATAGAAGGAATGTTAGACTCATGGTCAGGGATGAAATGATGATATTTGCAAGGCATGACACTTTATTTTGTTCACATAAATGAGCCTCCAATGTGCGGGATGGGGATTGCAAGGAAAATGACAAAATGCTATGTAACAGATGCCCCCTAAAGCATGAGGTCCGAGAGAGAGGAAGGGGTGTGTAGAAATTATATAACTAATGCATTATACATCCAAGATTCTCCCGATCACACACTATTTGACTTCATGCACAATACAAAATCTCTTCTACCATTGATCATTACTTGCGAAAATTAAATCAATTGCATGCACACATTAAAACCATAAAAAATTCACACATATGAACACAATGATTTATGGGAAAGCTTAAAGCTGAAAACCCCCAACTATCTGTATAATATATGTCATAGAGATCATGTAACAATCATCATATAAATCTTATCACAAGCTCTCAGTACAATCTCGAATCACTACACACTAATCAGGTCCGATCTAGCAAATCCCATGCACCGATCTCTGCCACCTGCTAGCCTGCCTCTACTGCGCAATCCCTGTTGAATATGGGCTCTGAATGAACTTGAATCCACCTGGCTTGCACTACGCAATCCTAATTGGCATCTCCATAAATGTGTAAAATCATGCAAATCTATAGTCACAATCATAAGTGTGGAGCCTCGATTATCTTGTTTACTTTGTATCGTCAAAGATTGGACCCCCCCGCATTTAAAGGGCGCAACACCGCCCTTAACTAGTCACGCGTGGGGTCCAGGGGGGCGCAAAGACTTTTCGAGCCCCGGGCGAGATTTTTCGTGCGCGCTCTGGTTAAAAACAGATGTAAAATTGCCTTGTAAAAGTATAGTAATTTCTAGTCAATCTGGGCCGTTCATTAGGCAAATGATCTGACGGTAGAAGTTATGTTTAGATTAGGGTTTTTTGCCCTAGAAGGAAACCCCTCGTTTTTATGGGGGCATTTTATTGCGACTGTGTATTGGTATGTGTATTCTCGGAGAGAGAAACAGAGAGGGACACTGTGAGAGAGAACAGAGGATATTACAACGGATCTGCTGTAGGTTTTGTCTCTTCATTTTTGCTGGATAATAGAAAGGAAGGACTGGATGTTCGGGGTGGACGTAGCCCAAACTGGGTGAACCACATATATCTGTGTCTCTCTGGTTTTATGTGTTTTGTGTGCTTGTATTTTCTGCATATTTTATATGTTGCATTGCTCTATAATATATAATTTTCTAACAATTGATATCAGAGCCGAAGGTATATTTGGCTGATAAACTCGCAGGAAAGAAGGGTTCCTGGTTCGAGTGGGAGCAATGGCGGACGATGGTAAGTTTAGGGTCGAGAAATTTAACGGCCAAAACTTCCCGCTGTGGAAGATGTAGATGGAATATTATCTGTATCAGAAAGATCTATACCTACCATTGAGCGGAAAAACAAAGAAGCCGGCGGCCATGACAGACGCGGAATGGAACATTATCGATAGAAAGGCACTCGGAACAGTACGGTTGTGTCTTGCGGCGTCAATCGCCTTCAATATTTCGAAGGAAACAACAACAGAGGGTTTGATGCAGACGTTGGCGAAACTGTATGAAAAGCCCTCGGCCTCAAACAAGGTATTTCTTATGAAACGACTATTTAATATGAAGATGTCAGAAGGTGGATCTGTTGCAAACCATTTAAATGAATTTAATACAGTTACCAGTTAGTTAAGTTCTGTAGGGGTAAACTTTGATGATGAAGTTAGAGCTCTGTTATTCTTGTGCTCATTGCCAGAGAGTTGGAATGGTCTAGTAATGGCCATTAGTAACTCTGTCTCTGGATCTAGTACTTTAAAGTTTGATGATGTTGTTGGTGCTATCCTTAGCGAGGAAATGCGATGGAAAAGCTTCGGTGAGACATCGGGTAATGCTTTGAGTGCAGAGTCTAGGGGAAGAAGAATGAAAAGAGGAAAGATCTCGGGATATCGCAGTAAATCAAGGAAAGGCAGATCCAAGTCCAGATCAGGAATAGTGTGCTGGAATTGCGGAAAGAAAGGACACCTAAAGAAATACTGTAGATCTCGGAAGGGAAAAGAAGGAGACACACAACAAGAAAACAATCATGAAGCAAATGTGACAGGTGATGTGTTACAAGATGCTTTGATTCTTTCTTTCGAAAATGTTACTCATTCTTGGGTTGTAGATTCAGGGGCTTCATTCCATGCCACACCTGATAAGAAATATTTTCATGACTATGTTCAAGGAGATTTTGGACAAGTTCGTTTGGGTGATGATAAACCCCGTAAAATTGTTGGAATGGGTAAAGTTCTTGTAAAACAACAGAATGGAAACCAATGGCTACTAAAGGAGGTAAGGCATGTTCCAGATCTGAAGAAAAATCTGATTTCAACAGGGCAGTTAGGTGGTGAAGGTTGTGTGACAACTTTCACAGATAAAACTTGGAAGGTCACCAAAGGAGCTCTGGTAATAGCAAAAGGCGAAAAGGTTGGTACATTGTATTTATGCAATGGTATTTCTAACTCTATTAATGCTTTAACTTCCAAAGGAGCAGATGCAGCATTATGGCATCATAGGCTCAGACACATGAGTGAGAAGGGGATGAAAATTCTTCACTCAAGAAATTTGTTGCCAGGTTTGAAGAATGTTGATTTGGATTTCTGTGAGAATTGCATTTATGGAAAACAGAAGAGAGTCAGATTTCTCAGAGTTGGGAAAGAAAAGAAGAGCTAAAAATTGGAGCTTGTGCATACAGATGTATGGGGACCTGCTCAGGTATCATCTCTCGGTGGCTCTCATTATTATGTTACTTTTATTGATGACGCAACTAGAAAAACATGGATTTATTGTATTCAGAATAAATCTGATGTATTTGATACTTTCAAGAAATGGAAAGCTTTGGTTGAGATTGAGACAGAAAGAAGAAGTGTCTCATCGTATAATGGAGGTGAGTATTGCAAGAAAGATTTTGATAGGCATCACTTCGCAGCCTGGAATTTAGAGAGAAGATACCTGCAAGAACACCGCAAGAAAATGGAATGTCAGAAAGGATGAAAAAAACAATCATGGAGCGTGCAAGGTGCATGAGATTGCTTGCATGATTGCCTTTACAATTTTGGGCAGATGATGTAGATACTATTATTTATCTAATAAATAGAGGGCCGTAAAGTTCCTTGGATGGTGGTATTCCAGAAGAGGCATGGATAGGTAAAAACGTAAACTACTCCTTTTTAAAGCCTTTTGGTTTTGAGGCCTTTGTCCATATTAATAAAGAAAAAATAACAAAGCTTGAGGCAAAATCAAATAAATTTACCTTTATTGAATATGGTGTTAATGATTTTGGTTATCGCTTATATGATTATGAAAATCACAAAATAATTAGGAGAAGAGATGTAATATTCAATGAAAAGGTTTTGTATAAGAATCAGTTGCAGGAAAAGAAACAGGAAAAAGAGACCAAGGAATACATAGTTCTTGATAAGATAATTGAAAAAGTAAAGGTGCCTCAAAATATTAATAGTCAACAACCACAGCAGCAGCAACCACCACAACAGCAATAGGCACCTCAAACACCTAAAAGTGGTGTTAGAAGATCTACTAGGATAAGTAGACCCCCTGAACGATACTCTCCTTCATTATATTATTTATTGTTGACTGATACTGGTGAACCCAAATGTTATGAAGAAGCAAGGCAGGTAGAAAGCAGGAAGAAGTGGGAGCTAGCCATGGAAGAAGAGATGGACTCCTTAATGCATAACCAGACTTGGGACTTAGTCAAGTTTTCTGCAGGTAAAACTGCATTGCAGAATAAATGGGTTTACAGGCTGAAGGAAGAAGATGGAGGAAAACAGAGGCACAAAGCTAGACTTGTGGTGAAGGGGTTTGCACAGAAGAAAGGTATTCATTTTGATGAAATATTTTCTCCTCTTGTTAAAATGACTTCAATCAGAACTATTTTAAGTATTGTAGTATTAGAAGATTTACATCTTGAACAGTTATATGTAAATACAACATTTCTCCATGGAGATTTGGAGGAAGAGATCTATATGGAGCAAACAGAAAGATATGAGGTCAAAGGGAAAAAAAAATTGGTGTGCAGGTTAAAGAAGAGCTTGTATGGCTTAAAACAGGCTCCAAGGCAATGGTATCTAAAATTTGACAAGTTTATGTCTGAACAAAGTTATACTAGATGTCACTCTGATCATTGTGTTTATCTAAAAAGGCAAATTGATGGCAACTATATTATATTGTTATTGTATGTAGATGACATGCTTGTTGCAGGATCTAACATGCAGGAAATAAATGTGCTCAAAAGAAAATTGGCAAATTCATTTGCAATGAAGGATTTGGGAGCTGCAAAACAAATCCTTTGTATGAGAATAACTAGAGACAGGAAAAATCGCAAATTAACACTGTCTCAGAATGAGTACATACAAAAGGTGTTGAAAATATTTAATATGCAGAATGCAAAACCAGTTAGTACACCTTTTGCTAGCCATTTCAAACCTAGTAAGGAGATGTGCCCCAAGACCCAAGAAGAAATGGATTATATGTCTAAAGTTCCATATGCATCAACAGTTGGAAGCTTAATGTATGCAATGGTATGCACAAGGCCTGATATTGCACATGCAATGGGAGTTCTGAGCAAGTACATGAACAATCTAGGAAAATAACATTGGATGGCAGTGAAATGGATTCTCAGATATTTGAGAGGTACCACAAATCAAGCATTATGATTTGGTGGTTCAAACATTGCTCTACAGAGATATGTTGATGCATATATGGCAGGTGACAAAGATAACAGGAGGAGCACTACAGGATATGTATTTACTGTAGGTGGAACAACTGTTAATTGGGTTTCAAAAATCTAAAGTGTTGTTGCACTTTCAACAACAGAAGCAGAGTATGTTGCTGCTACAGAGGCTAGTAAAGAAATGATTTGGTTACAAAGGTTTATGGATGAATTGGATAAGAATCATGATATGGGCACGTTATACAGTGATAGCCAAAGTGCTATTCATCTTGAAAAGAACTCGCATTTCATTCCAGAATAAACACATACATCTCAAGCACCATTTCATACGGCCAGATTGGAAGATGGGAGAGTTCAAGTCGGGAAAAGATACACACTAGCCGCAATCCTGCAGATATTAACAAAAGTTGTAAATCTGGGGAGAAAATGGTGTTGCGCCCGCTCAATTGGTCTTCAAGGATGACGATGAAGATGAGAAACAACCGTGTCAAAGGGCAATGATTGTCCAAATAAATGAAGCAAGCTCGTGAGTTGCTAATAACCGCCCCGCGGGAGATTGTTGGGTGTGGAGCTTGATTATCTTGTTTACTTTGTATCACAGCATTGGACCCCTGTACCTTAAAAGGGGCGGCAACGCCGCCCGTAATTAATCACTGCCGTGGGGGGTCCAGGGGGGGCAGCCGCGCTTTTCGGAGCCCCCCCCTGGCGAGGGTTTTCGGGGGCAGCGCCCCCGAAACTAAAAACAGATGTAAAATTGCCTTGTAAAAGTATAGTAATTTATAGTCAATTTGGGCCGTTCATTAGGCAAATGATCTGATGGTAGAAGTTATGTTTAGATTAGGGTTTTTTGCCCTAGAAGGCAACCCCTCGTTTTTATGAGGGCATTGTATTATGGCTGTGTATTGGTATGTGTATTCTCAGAGAGAGAAACAGAGAGGGAGACTGTGAGAGAGAACAAAGGATATTACAGCGGATTTGCTGTAGGTTTTGTCTCTTCATTTTTGCTGGATAATAGAAAGGAAGGACTGGCTATTCGGGGTGGAAGTAGCCCAAACTGGGTGAACCACATATATCTGTGTCTCTCTGGTTTTATGTGTTTTGTGTGCTTGTATTTTCTGCATATTTTATGTGTTTCATTGCTCCATAATATATAATTTTCTAACAACAACTAATAGTCTACTTGCTCTTTCACCTACCTCTCCACTGGACTCCACTGAAACTGTCCATGCACTGTAGTTAACTGATTTATTCTTCAGTTGATTAATAAGTTATTATTTAGTGAATTAATTAATAATTAATTCACACCACTCTCACTAGTGTATCAATCAGTTAGACTAGATACAACTAGCTCAACTGTGTCTAACATAGTTAAACTGAACACAACTCCACCAACTACCTCATCAACTCCACCAAACTTCTGCCACTGAAGTCCTAACTGAAGTCAACCATGCATGAGCTCA
The DNA here is from genome assembly GCA_034641835.2 of Pinus albicaulis. Lineage (NCBI taxonomy): Eukaryota > Viridiplantae > Streptophyta > Pinopsida > Pinales > Pinaceae > Pinus > Pinus albicaulis. The sequence goes on along the minus strand of CM076573.1, from coordinate 579,502,770 downwards.
CCAAACCCTTAGGAATAGCGTAATTCCTCTGTCAGATGCATGAGCCACTTCCAAGGCTCGAACTGAAGTGCTCCAAGAGAGTAAACTGAAGTTTATAGTCCAAATATTATTAAGAGCTAATAATATTCAACATATCTATTTTTAGACTGGCAATCTAAAAATAGATTCTGCCCAATATGTATAAAAATAGAAGTCCATCTATTTTTCCAAATCAGACTTAACCATCCACAAATAGCATCCTACAACTCATAGAATATGATCGACATGTCTAAAAATAGACATAGTCTAAAAATAGACTTGCGCCAAAAATAGCCTGTGGGCCCACTTAGTGAAGGTGACTCTTTTCACTAAGCTCCTCATCTTGTTGCAATCTCAACACTCCCTCTCAATAAGATAGGGATTATCTTCCACCCCGATCCTGCCCCTGTGGTATTCGAATTTTCTCCTGGTGAGCGCCTTCGTCAAGATATCAGCATCCTAATCCTCTGTAGGAATGTAAGAAAGTAACATGATCTTCCATTGCACACAATCTCCGATATGATGATACCTGATGTCAATGTGTTTAGATCTATCATGAAATACTAGATTAATTGAGAGTTTAATGCAACTCTGATTATCACAATAAATCACAATAGGATCTAAGTGTGAACTGAACAACCCGACTAGGATCTTCCTCAACCATATAGCCTCGCATGCAGCCCAACTTACTGCCATATACTCAGCCTCTGCTGAACTGAGTGCCACGGATCTCTGCTTCCTGCTGTACCAAGAACCGGCGATCGACTCGATAGCTGCACGATGTGCTCTTCGTTCTTTGGTCTCCTCGCCCACCTCGCATCCGTGAAGCCACACAACTTCACCTCATCCTCCTGTCTGTACCATAATCCATATCTCGAGGTGCCTCTGAGATAACGCAATACATGCTTGCCCGCCTTCCAGAAGAGCTTGGTTGGCTTAACCATAGCGTGAAAGCTGGTTAACAGCATAGCATATGTCGGTTCGTGTATTGACTAGATACATAAGCGACGCCACCAACTGTCGATAAACAGTGGCATCCACTACTTCCGTCGAAGTAGCATCCTCCTTCCTCCAATCCACTGTGAAGAGTGTCGATAAGGATCATGGTGCCCATGCATGTCGAACTTCCTCAAGATCTCCGGGCATATTTCTGCTTGGAGTGCGTGTCAGAAATCTTATCATCACAATGCCAAATTCCAATCCTGAAAATAATGAAGGAGGCCCAAATCCTTCATCTCAAACTCTTTTCAAGATCACTAGTCGAGAGCACTAACCGTTCATCACTGCTGGCACCCACCATCGAAGGAAGTACAATGATCAACAACTTACCCTCCACCACAATCTGGTATAGGTTCGGATCCGCCTCACTCTTGGTGAATCCAAGACCGGTGAAATAACTGTCTATCCATGTGTACCAAGCACGAGGTGCTTGTTTCAACCGATACAACGCTCTTTTGAGCCTGCACACATGAGACTCGCCGTTGAAGATCTCGAAACCTTCGGGCTGCTCTATGTACACCTCCTCCTCAATGACTCCATTGAGAAACACAATCTTCACATCCATCTGATGAATGTGCCATCCCATCTGCGCTGAGAGAGCAAGAATCGTCCGTATGGAATAATACCTTGCGACAGGTGCAAAGGTTTCCTCATAGTCAATCCCTCAATCTGTGAGAAGCCTCGGGCAACAAATCTTGCCTTGTACTTCTCGACGCTCCTGTCAGCAGCTTGCTTCACTTTCTAGATCCATCTCGAACCTGTAATATCCCTCGTGTGAGCCACCGTAAAAAAAATCTCATAAAATGAGGGTTATTAAATAATTAAGTATTATATTAATATTACGGGAAGAATATTCTTGTAATTCTTAATTACAAGAATATTGGAAGAATTATTTCTTAATTATTTTATTTAGAATAATTTAAATTCTTCTATGGAAATAAATTATATTTCCAAGTTGGTATATTTTATGAGTTTTAGAAATAATGAGTAATAGTTTGGTTTTAGAAATAATGAGTAATAGTTTTGGAAAAAATATGGATAAGTTATATTTTGCTCACAAGGAAAAAACAAATATAGCTTTAAAAATAAAAGCATGAGAGATTTATGGATTGCTTTTGTGAGTTAGAAAAGCTGGAATGCTTTTATGATTTAGAAAAGATGGAATTCTTTTATGATTTAGAAAAAAACTGGAATAATTTTATGATTTAGAAAAGCTGGAATGATTTTATTATTTAGAAGAGATGGAATTATTTTATGATTTAGAAAAAATTTGGAATACTTTTATGATTTATAAAATCTATTTCATTCTATTAATTCTATTTATTATAAGACTATGAGGAAAATAGAAGAGGGGAAGGGGAGAATACATGGAGAATGGAGCCAAGGAAGAGGAAGAGAGTATTCCAAGCATGCATCAAGAGATAAGTGACCATATTCTTGGAAAATATTTTTGTTTGCATATGGGCCATAATGATTGAATTTATTTGAAATAAAAAGTTCAGTGTATTAACAGCTAGATCTACACTTATTTATGCATTATTTTTATAAAACCTCAAGGGGATCTTGTTAAGAAGGCTGAGTAGTTCCAGATCTGGTATGGATATGATTTTTCAGCCATATATCAGTTGTAGATCTGAATATTAACCTACAGCAGCTGAAGCTCCTCATATAAAATGCCGTCAAGTCTTTCTGCAGCTTTTCCATTTGTTTCTGCTATTATTTCTGAAGGATTCTTGCTCTTGCTTCAAGTAAATACAATGCTTCTAAAAAGGAACTTGTTTATTGATATGATTTCTTGATGCCATACTGTAACATGAGTCTAATGGCTGATTTACAGTGGCTTCCAGCAGAAACTGCGCAATTCCTGAAGGAGGGTTTCTCTAATTACCAGCGCTTTCCTTTAGCTGATTTTCAGCTAGTGTTGATTGTGGGAGATCTCTTTAAACCCTCTAAACTCATTTATTTTTACTGAAACTCTATTTGGAGGTCCCACACAGCCTAAAATAAGGGAAACCAGCCCTGGTCTGCGTTATTTTCACACTGTATTTGTTATACAACGTCCTCCTTGAGCCTATTGCAGATTTTCCTGAGAGTGGAAATTCCTGCTTCTTCCTTGGTTGGTTTTTGATTCTCTTTTGGATCCATTGTTTAGATTTGTAGATCTAAGGTTCCTAAGAGAAGGAAAATCTAAAAGAGTGTGTCATTCCCACACTTGCCATGTTTCACCATTCTTCTATAGACAGAGTCTGGAACGGGCCAGGAAGCCTCTGGATTTCACCCTTCCTTGTGAAGGTGATGCATCCAGTAAATGCCCTACCAGTCTATCTCTGGTTTAGATCTATTGGTGTAATTCCATATTGCTGTGATTCCATAGTGGAATATCTTAAGATATTCCCTACTAAGCCTATTTTTTCCCATTTGGAACATTACATAATTGTATGCAAGGAAATAATTGTTGTGTTAAAACTCTTCAAAATGAATAGAAGAGAAAAATATATCCTTGTATACATTATTGGATTAGATTCTTAGAGAGGAAAAAGAGTAATCACATGCTTTATTATGTAATATTATTTAGAGAAACATATATGCTTGCATGCATGGGAAAAATATATTTTTTTAGTATTAGATTTCTAGAGAAAAAGAAGATGCAATCACATAATATTTGTTGTGTTAGCCTTCTTTTGGGAAAAATAATATGTATTTTTCAAACCTAAAGGGATTAGCTATGGTATTAGCTTTATTTAGGGAGAATATTATGCATAGTTATTGGTTATATCTTTTGGATGAGAGGGAAATGTCACTTTTCATGCATGAAATAATAAGTGGTATGCGTTTGACCCTTGGAAAAGAAATGTGTTTATTTTTCCATGAAATATTTATTTAGTTTCTTTTGGAAAAAAATATATGTTTTACATGCAGGAAGAACAAGATATGTTATTGCATGAACAAAACTATAACTTGTATGTTAAATTTGTTTGAAATAGAGTTGGCATTGTTATACATAATAACCATTATGAATAGATCTTGGGTGGAAAAGATGTTTTTGGAAAAGAATATGTATTCACATGCATAAGTATAACATCTATTGCATTAATCCATTTTGAAAAGAAAACATAAGAGTAGGCAAAAATAAAAATTGCTTGTTGGGATAGTTATCTAGAAATCTAGTTATGCATTTGCATGCACAATATTATTATATAGTATGTTAGCTTTCTTTTGGAAATAATATGAAAGTGCATGCAAGATTTTGTTAGTGTTTGTTAGAAAGAGGATGCTTGATAGTAATTTATTTGTTACTAATGCATGTGAAATGATGTTAAATAAGAAAATTAATGTCAATGTGGTTATGTTTTAAACATGCATACAAATATTTGTTGAAGTGTCGCAAATAGAGATTGATTATTGGTTTATTAATATTTGTCTAATCATGATATCAAGTGTGCTGATGACAACAATGGTAGGAAAGAAGGTTGACCTGAGAAAATGATTTTTCAAGTTTAACATTGTGGAAGATAAAGAGTTGTTAGTCCATGCAGGTTTAGTAGTTCCAATTGCATGATGATCCACTGAAGGAAATAGTCTGACTACAAAGACAGAGATTGATGATTCGTGGGTAAATGGTATCATGATGATTGTAATAGCTTATAGCTAGTTATGTTTCATTTAAGATTATTTTTTCTATGTAATTTTTATGAAAATGGTCAAGGGATGGACTCCCTTATAACCATTGAGTGAGGGGTGACAACCCTCATGAGCGTTTAATAATAAAATTAAACATTTGCTGGTTTTCACCCTACGGGGTTTCCAGGTTATATATGTGTCTAATGATGTGATTGTTCATTGTGTTGGTTTAGTGATGTTAATTTCTTCCATGATGTGATGTTAGGCGATGTACTAATTGAGTTAAAATGATCATGGGATCGATGCATAGTTATAGCAGGAAATTTAAGTTAATATGCTACAACAAGGAAAATTAGTGGTTGTGTAACTCACTATGATTTTTACTAAATATTTCTCTAAGTGATGATGATGGGTATTTAAATGGTTAATGTGGAAATATATAAAGTAATTTATAAGGTTACATATTCGTAAATGTTGGAAAAAAATTCCTAACTCCATGCATTTTCCTGCGAGGTTATTGGGGTATGTTACAGTACCTACCAGTGATTTCCCTTCCGGCCTTGGGACAATCTCCCATGCACTGTTTCTGACAATTGAATCATACTATTCCACCATGGCATCTACCCATGCAGGGTCCTCCACAGCTTCCTCGAAAGAGGATGGTTCTGTCACGATACACTTGCTCATCAGAGCCATGTATCTAGTATATCGGTCAGGTGACTGTCTCTATCTGCGCTGTGATGTAGGTGCTCCTACAATCTTCTCTGCATCAAGATTCAGTCGCTTAGCTTTTGTAGTGCGCTTCTGCCCTCTGATGGTTGGCGCTGCATGAGTGGTTTCTTCCACTCCATGAACCTTCTCTTGTGGCTGATCCACATCCTGAGGCTCATCCTTAGGAACTAATAGCTCCTCATCTGCATGCAAGTGTGGCTCCCTCTCAAGCGAACACTTCATGGCTTTCTCCTCATGAAATTTGATATCCCATCGCACAACAGTCTTCCGACTGTTTGGAAAATACACACGATAGTTGTGGGGTGTATCAGTGTACCCCACAAAAATCCCAACATCTGCGGTCGGCTCCAGCTTCTTCCTAGCATCCTTCGTCACATGAATGTAAACAGGTGAGCCACAAATCTTCAAATGAGAAATATCATGCCTCTTACCAGAAAACTCCTCCTCGGGTGTACTCATGCCAAGTATCCTATGAGGACAACAGTTTTTCACATAAACCACAATATTGCATGCCTCAGCCCACAAGTGTATGGGAAGGCCCTGATCATGCAAAATCGCCCATGTAGCACCGACTATCATTCTGTTCTTTCGCTCCGCGACCCCATTCTGCTGTGGGTTATGAGTCGCTATGAGCTCTCTTCGAATTCCTTCTGCGCTGCAAAAGTTCTTGAATTCGCCGGAGATGAATTCACCACCATTATCGCTCCTAAGAGCCTTCACCTGCTTCCCCGAATCTTTCTCAACCAGTGCCTTGAACTCACAGAACTTTGAGAATGTCTCGCTCTTCTTTTGCATGAAGAAGATCCAGCACTTCCGAGAAAAGTCTTCAACAAAGATCACATAATACCTGTGCTTTGCTGTCGAAGCTACTGAGAAAGGTCCACACACGTCTGTGTGAATTCTCTCAAGGATCGTTGTGGCGCGACTATCCTTCTCATGAAAGGTGGCTTTCACAAATTTTCCCAAAGTACATCCCTTGCACTAATCTGATTGTGCAAGTGTACCTTTGGGAAGCCCGGTAGAAATTTGCTGCAAAATCTTCAAGGCACCATGGTGAAGATGGCCCAATATCCTATGCCATAGCTCACCCTCATCCCGGCTCACCACTCCTTCTGCCTTGCCTGCCATTACTGCGCAACCATCTACCTGCAACTGATAAAGGTTCTTAACTCGAACCCTTATCCTCCAGGTTTCACCAGTTTCCTTACTGCGCAGGAAAGCCTTTCCCTTGCTAAAGACAACATCATATCCCTTGTCTTCCAACATCGCCACAGAGATAAGATTCTTCTTCAATCCTGGAACATGCATGACATCCTTCAAGATGAAAGGTTTGCCAGACTCCTTCTCAAAGGAAATGGTCCCGATACTAGTAGCACTGTATCTACCATCATCACCCATCTCGATGTGCACTCCAAGATCCTTCTCATCCAGATCAGTATACAAGATTTGTCTTCGGTCATATGGAAAGATGCACCACTATCAAGAAACTACACTGAACCCATCACACTTGAGACCAAGCATGCGATCAGTGAAAAATACAGCTCAAACTGCGAGGCTTAGGCCTCCCCAGATGCAGATCTAGCAGCCTGCTTATTTTTCTTCTTCTATGGACAATTAGTGGCGTAATGTCCGTGTTGGTGACAATGAAAGCACTTCACCTTGGACATGTCCTGCTTCTTGCCTTTTGCGCCAGATTGAGAAGTATTTTTCTTTCTCTTCCCCTTCCTTTGCTTTGGCAACCAAAGTGAAATTTTCTTCATCTTCATTCTTTGATGAAGATCCATCCCTGGTACTCCGCCTTATCTTCTCCTGCACAAGATCCGTCCAAAGTCGCTCCCATCCTGGCAGTTTCTCCTTACCATTGACATAGTCCTCATAGGAATGCCAACTCTTCAGAAGCCCAAGGAGAGCCAAGCTCACCAAGTCCCCTTCATCTACATTAACCCCCACAGTTCCCAGCTCATCCCTGCACTGGACAAACTTCGTGAGGTACTTGGGGTATACTTTCGCCCTTCTCCATTTTTATTTTCCTGAGTTTATCCTTGAGTGCCAACTTCCTCTGGTCGCTCTTGCTTTGGAACAAATCTATCAAAGCTTTCCACATCAAGAATGGAGAAGCTTTACCATGAAGGCTGGACACTATGTGATCCTTCACACCTTCCAACAAAATCCTTTGACATTTTGCTGTCTTCTTTTGCTATGCATCAAGTGCGGCAGCATCGCTAGAAGCAGGTTTTGGAATTTCTGCATCTATGAACTCCTTCAACCCATTATCCTCCAACACCGCCTCCATCCTGTCCTTCCATGCAATATACTTCGAGCTACCCTCAAGGGCATACGCCAATCACAATCTTTTGAAAGACATCT